>JAGDQP010003683.1:39447-61506 GCA_022664845.1 Lepisma saccharinum
TATATATATATATGCATGACTAAAGAGATGTGCATATGGGGCGCGTCGATTGGAGAATTTACGAAGTGATTATATATAAGAGAGATTAGTCATGTAAAAACAAAATTATTTTTAACTTTTTTTTAGTTAGAATCGTTTAAAGAATATATGTTTTTAAAAAAGATTTTTAACATTATTTTTTTCTCCTTTATTAACGAACAGAAAAGCATTACAGTGTTCTTCAACCAACTATGGAACAGGAATTCTGGCTCTCAATTGTTCAATTCTCGAGGACAGGTATAGGAGAAACTGATTTCGTATTTGTGTTCGTCAAGCTCGATTTAATCGAACAAAAATCAAGTAAATTCAATTTGAAATACTATCCCACGTTATGTAAATACTATTGTTGAATTGTGATTTACAGTATATCAATCCAACATTTCATTCATTTGGATTCGTTTAAGGATATTGCTATTTTTTTTTCTTTCAATTCCGTGGAGTTGTTGCGTGCTACTTGCTTTCAGAGTGACCAACATCTGTGCGCAATGCGAATCGCGCCAATAGCTCTGCGTTAATAAAAGCCTTGGTAACATTGACTCTCTTAGGGTCAGTTCTACAATCGACCGCTAAACTTCTAGTCAGCGCTAAGTTGAGGCCAAGTCTGATTTTGGCCAATGAGAGTACGCAAACTTAGCGCTGACTAGAAGCTTAGCGGTCGATTGTAGAACTGACCCTTAGTTCTCATATTATTTGAGTAGGTTTGGTTCGTCAGAGATTTGTTTGACTTTCTAATTAAGAAATACTATTCCTTCAAGACACAACAAGATCTTCACACTACCAAGTGTCGATTCGCAGCAAAATCAAAATTTAGAAAGCGTTTTCGGATAGATTTTAGTAAAGTTACTTTTCATAAGATTTGACATTCATTTCTTTTACAGAAAAGTTACATGAGTACTGTAGGGATTACAGAAGTTAAAAATCCCTTTCGATAGGCTTACAGGCTGAGGTAGATCTCGAAGTTTCGCTGGGAGCCGGGGTTCGCCCCTCAACTTCAGTGCTTTTGAGAGGATGCGCCTCCTTTATCTTAACCAAAATCTCCCTGCAGCACTACACCACCACGGAGTCCATCTGCACCCTCCCACGGGGGGCTGCGCCCCCAAAGGGAAGAT
Source organism: Lepisma saccharinum (assembly GCA_022664845.1). Lineage (NCBI taxonomy): Eukaryota > Metazoa > Arthropoda > Insecta > Zygentoma > Lepismatidae > Lepisma > Lepisma saccharinum. The sequence goes on from JAGDQP010003683.1 coordinate 40,596, forward strand.
TTGCCCCATTGATTGTAACCTACTCTTGGTCATACACCTTCATTGAAAATTTCGTTTCTCTACCTTCCATGATTTGGAAATTGGGTTTTTGGGGCGGCCATTTTGGATCCAAGTTGACGACTTTTCGAAAGTTTTCTTATATTGTCGTGACCTACTTGTGATAGTACAACTTCAAGTAAAATTTCATTTATCCAGCTCAAACGGTGTGCAAAATGGGATTTTGGGCGGTCATTTTGGATCTAACATGGCGACTTTTCCCAAATGTTCTGATATTTCCCTAAGCTACTCGTCATACTGCACCTTTATGCCAAATTTCGTATCTCTAGCTCGAACGGTGTGGAAAATGGATTTTTAGGTCCGCCATTTTGGATCCAAGATGGAGTCCTTGGATACATCATGTAATATTTTAGTAACACACAAATGATAATGTATAGTGTTACCAAATTTGATATTTCTAGCTGCAACCGTTTAGGCTGTGTATTCTATACAACAATGGCTTCGGAGGCCATTTTGAATCCAAGATTGTGACTTTTTCAACATTTCGTAATATTTTCTTGAACTACTAGTGGCAATACACCTTTATGTCAAATTTCGTATCTCTAGCTCAAACGATATGGAAAATAGATTTCTTAGTTCCGCCATTTTGGATCCAAGATGGCGTCTTTGAACTCATTATGTAAGATTTTCATAATCAAAAAGTGATGTTGTACCTTTATGCCAAATTTGATTTCAATAGCCCCAGCGGTTTAGGCTGTGTATTCTATACAACAATGGGTTCGTCGGCCATTTTGGATCCAAGATGGCGACCGATTTTGCTCATTAACGAACTTAACCGAGCTATTAAGCCTAGAAACAACATATAAAAATTTGGTTCAAATATCTTCAAAATTATGGCCGCTAGCGTGTTAATATATAAATATATATATTTATATATACTTTCATATCGTACCGATCTCAATAGGTATATTTTTCTTCGAAATCTACCTAAAAATACGGGATATTTAAGAAAATTCAAACTGCCAGGTTCCGACATAATTTCGTTTTTGAAAAAAAAAAATCAAAAGTGACATCAATAGTGAGTGGGGCCTCCAAATTGCAAACTTCTGTGCAAAGTTCATTCAAGATGAAAGCATTCGACAATTCAAGAATTTCACAAAGTCGTTAGTAAAAGAAAAGTCCTATAAATCACAAATAGAAACTATTGGAGACAAAGAGAACTTCATCCGATATTGACTTTTGAGACGCCACATACTGCGAAAGTTGGCGCCACCGAAAGAAAGTGTGTCTCAAGTTCTTTTATCCTTTGTTAGATTCCCTCATCCTTTTGTCCTCTTGGGAACAAAAGGTAATTAGGGAGAACCTTTTTGACTTTGTCCTTTTGTGTGTTGTGGTTGGGAAGGGTAAAAGACCACCGTTAAAATAAATCTACACTGGAAGGATTATTATAGTGCTTTATTAAACGATGTGTGAGGAAATAACGGAGAGCTGGGTGATCCTCTTTGTATTGGTGTTTTTTTGTGTGTGAGTGTGTGTAGTCTCACATATACCTTAACCGACAGAATTTCTGACTGGGTCATGCTTGGCAGCTATCCAGAAACCATTAGAATCAAATATATATAACGCAACCTTCCCTTTATATATGTACGTATATAAGAGGGAAAAATCTTTCTATGTAAAAGGAATATTTCCTTTTATTTATCTAAATTAATTCTGTTTTTTTTTTTCGCGGCACGATTTTCTTCGCCATTTAATCACCATTTTGGTTTTCAAAATAGCATTGTTAGCAATTTTGCATTCAATATATTAGTGCTTTAATACATTGGCAAAGTAGTCTGTGGGTAGCAGTTCTTATTTTTTTAAAAAAGTGAAACTAATATTTGTGGATATACATTCTGTGAAACAAAAGAATTCGCATGTGACCTAGTTAATTCCATTATGTAGTATCATTTATTACGTCTCCTGTAAAAGGCAGAGAATGAGAAAATTGCAGATTGCAATTGCTTTACGTTGCTCCGACGTTTCGGTTAGAAATTTCCTTTTTTTTTCACTTAGGTTTTCTGTAACGTGATAAGGCTGATTTTCATGAGAGCTTGCGTTCCTTGCCTTCCTTGCGATTTGGGTGAATAGCCAATTGAAACACGTGTTGCATTTATCTTACAATAAAAAATGCAATAAACACGTATTTCAATTAGGGATGACCATTTCCGGAAAAATAATTTTCCGGTTCCCGGAAAATTTTCCGTTTACCATTTCAAATTTTCGGGTTTCTGGAAAAAATATTTTCCGTTTTTCCGGAAAATGTGGCCATCCCTAGTTTCAATTGCCTACTTACCCAAACCGCAAGCTTTCATGAAAATCAGCCCTTAGTGTTACTATATGCTATGGTTTTAACAAATTACTAATGGATTTAACATTAAGGGCTGATTTACATGCAAGCTTGCGTTGCTTGCTTTGCGTGCGATTTGGGTGAGTAGCCAATTGAAACACGTGTTTTATTGCGTGTTCTACGTACTACGCATGGATCTCGATACGAGAGACGGATCTACTTCTAGTGACCCGAAAGCCAACACAAGCCATGATCACCTGACTCTCAGTTGGTAGAGCGCTCACCTCTGGTGCTAGGGGTCGTCGGATCGATCGCTGCTCATGCCATGTGGGCTTTGTGGTGGACAAACACCGTGTGCGTGGGTTTTCTCGGGGTGCTCCCGTTTCCTCTAACTTTCTTCATTCCACCAATTCATCCCATCATCATCCATACGGCCTGAGCCATAGTTGCCTAAAGGCCTTAAAATAAATTTAATTCGAATCCTGGCTGCGAAAATGAATCTAAGTGAGCTTTAAAAACTTAACAGGTAATAAATTCAGAACGAGGCCACGTTATAAGCTGCTGAAATGACTCTTCTTACAAGTAACAGCCATCTTGCTTTTTCCATACTCATAGATCGCATTTTTAACCCTGCGCAATGATTTCATCATATTTGTTCATATTTGTGCAGAGTTCAAATCACCAGCTGAAAAAGGAAACAGGTTCGAAGTGGTATTAATTGGTAGGGACAGGAGAAATCATTAAATAAAGGTGTTTAAATTTCGTGAGTGAGAATGTTAAAAAGTCGTGAGTACAAGTGTAAATTTTTGAGTACCTCAAAATGACAAATAATTATTTCCAATGACATTTTAAAACTTTATTTAGACCTTGCATGAATATCGTCTAACCCACAGAATGAATGCCTTTGTGATCATGTAGTTCGTATTTTCCCCACTAGATGGCAAACCATATTCGCAAGTTTGCTGCCATCTATGCATGATTCAGTGTACTACATTCTAACACTCTCCGTGCTACGCGAGTCCGATGATAGAATTTTAAAGATGAATTACATATTTCCTTGATTGCTTTATAGAATTTTGAAGACAAATTATATAGTTTTTTGATTGTTTAGGCGTTAATTCAATGAGTGAATGAATGAATAAAAAATAATAAAAAAGCTTTTTAAAAACATTGTTTTCTTAAACAATTCGTACTAAAAAGTAAAAAAAATAATTTTGTTTATGCATGACTAAAAAGAAAAGCCTGGGGCGCTCTCTCATATCAGTCTCTTTATAAATTCTTCAAATGACGCGCTCCATTCTTTTCTTTTTAGTCATGCATAAACAAAATATATATATATATTTTACTTTTTAGTACGAATTGATTAGGAAAAAAAATATCTTTAAACAGTTTTTTTAAAGTTATTTCGATGTTCGGATACATTTTCTCAAGCTAAATGTTTTGTGACCCAAATCCTAATGTATTATGCAACCAGAAAAACCCAGGCTATTATTTATTTTAGGGTAAAGAAATTGAGAATAAAAAAAAAAATATTAAAATTTGCTTTTAAAATATAGAAATATATGAAAGTAACAATGGAATATTGTATTGTCACCAGACTTACGTCGCTGTGCAAAATTTCATCATTCTACGACGTCGGGAAATAAGTTAAATTAACGTTGGAAGATTTGAAGACACCACGAACCATTATGAACTAAAGGAAAGAATGTAAAAACGGAATAATGTAGAACTAAGAATTCGTGGATGCAAGCAAAATGTTTAATTTGTGAGTTAAAAATCACATTTTTCAGAAAAAATGTTAACAAGTGTTTTCTTCAGTCTTTAATGTTTTCGCGAATACGGGAACCGCGAAATTCTACTGTACCTACTAATGTCTAACATTATCATCTCTTTCGTATATTGATCATTCCAATCCTAAGGCTGTAATTCCTTTTAACTCATATAATAAAATATTATCAACAATTTTCCTAAAAAACGAGTGTTGAACATTCAGCACACCTTGCAAATTCTATAATTTAAAAGTAAATCCTAATTTGCTGTCATTGTGTCTTGAGCCCTTCAGCTATTAAATTATAAGTCAAGTTTAATCGTTTCAGTTTTGAGTCCATAGCAGCTTCACTAGCAAATTTTAATATAAATTAACTGGAAGTTAAGTGAAAAATGTAAACAGTTTATAATTGAAATTCGTTGTATGTATGTCAATTTACATCAGTGCCATCTGGTAGCATAAATACCGCTTAGTAAACAAGTGAGTTTACGAAGTGCATTCCTATTGCGCGGATTACGTTCGATTCCCTTTACGGAGAGAATTGAATTAGTAACAAAATACCTATGTTACATGGAGGATACGTATTTAAACGAAATATTATTACCTACATTCTTTCTCATCATATAATAATTTACTAGAATAATCTTGTTGGAGTAAAGAGATGGAATTTCTACCTTCTGTCGTCCCTAGAAAGTTTGTGTTGCTGCTTATGGACAAAAATAGCTACCGAATTTTATAATATTCTAAGCAACTGGATATCTTTAATAGGAAATAAATTTTTTACAGCATTCTTCAGAAGTTTATGAACGGGTTGAAATACTTAGAACGTACATTTGTCTCCTAGTTTTTCAGAAATAAATTATTAAAAAATAAATAAAATTATTTCGTTTTCTACAAATTACAATATGTCTAACTTTGCAACCAATTATGGTAGAAAACCAACTTTTTTTTAATTCCTTGTGTAGAAATGATTCTAATAATTTTAATTGCAATAATATCTGATACACCAATAAAAAGAAATAGTATTTTTATGTAACTATTCCAGTCCACCTGTCAAAGGTTTGACGAGGGTAAGCCAGCCGCGCCCCGCCCCTGTCTTTACTTTTATTAGTCCCAGGGAAAAAAAGAAGAGAGCGACTACACAAATCTCGTCTTTCAGCTATGTCCACAAACCGTTTCTACAGTAGCTGCCGACGCGAATGTAAACATGTAGTTTTAGGAAAACATCACTTTCCTGAAAATTTTATGTACTGAAGATGAGATACGAGAATTTTATAACAGTATAAGTAACACCATGTTTGGAATTGGGTGAAATTTGAAACAGTTGCAATGTCTATTGTGTGCTTTCCTGAGAAAAAATTCTAGTTTAGTTTAAAGTTAAAAATTCTCTGTATCTGATTTATATTTAAAATTATCCTAAAGTTACTTGTACTCTCACTCACGAACATCTTTACTGTCTGTATTAATCAATATCCATGTGCCTAATAGAGGCTGTAGTCGAAGATGTACTGATAGAGAAGTTCTGCTTTATTATTCTTGGGAAAACTATGAGTGGAGGAGGCATGTAAACAGAAGTACTGTTGCGTGTCACAAGGGTGAAATGCTGCTTTTTCTCGACCGATGAAAGCCCAACAACTTGTTTCTTTCCCTTTACTCTCAGAGGTCAGAATTATTGCCGTATTACAATTAGCGCACCCGTATGGACGTTAGTGAATAAGGGCTGCTTCCTTTGGAAGCTTGCGTTGCTTGCTTTGTTTGCGATTAGAGTAAGTAACCAATTGAAGCATGTGTTTTATTACATAATACGTAGGAAACGCAATAAAACACCTGTTTCAATTGGCTACTCACCAAATCACAAGCAAAGCAAGCAACGAAAGCTTAGATGAAAATCAGCCCTAAGGGAAGACATACAGTTTGTCCTGTCTGCCCGTCCCCCTCCCCTAGATCTCAGTAACTACAAGTCCGACAGAAATGAGCCATACACCATTTGATTCATTCTGAAACGGTGAGTAAAACTATGGATGTGACTCTAAAACTGGCAAGTCCTTTTCAATCGTTTAGTATTCTCCATTTGTAACCCTACTAGATCTCAGTAGCTACAAGTTCGACAGAGATAAGTCATAGACCGTTGGATTGAACTGAATTGAATGAATTAAATTGTTCTTTTTTTCTGTTTCTCTTTCGAGGAAGTGTTCCTTCCCTGCAAGACAATTATGCAGAGAAAATGGTAGATTTATAAATTAGGCCTATTTCTGATAGCCAGCTGATAGACAAGCATTCTAAATTATGTCTTCGAATTCCAAAAATTCATCTATCATAACTTTGCCATATTAGGAGAGAAATTAACAGGCGTTGAAAAAATGTAATTGTTACACAAACACAAACTTCTTTAACTGTTCTGTACTGTATGGTGCTGTACTAAACAATTAATAGTGCAGCGAAGAATTGTTGTTGTGTGCACGAGTGTTAGGGAGGGCAGGGACGAATGGACGATGATATTAGAGAAACAGAAAATAAAATCAGAAATAATATGCTACACTGTTGCATGATTTGTTTATGGTGGGGGTAGTCAGTCGGACTTGTCGCAAGACAGAGCACTGATTTACTTAAAACGTAACACAAATATTATTAACTTACAAAATACTCAGAGTAACGTGAGATTTCTGGAATTCTGACTTTCCAAAATTCCGTCATTTCGGAATTGCCAGTGCCGTGGTGGCTCAATGGTAAAGCGCTCAATTCAGGCGATTAGTTTCGTCGGTTCAACCCAGTTCGTGCCATGTAGGTTTTGTGCGTGTATTTTCTCCGTGCTATCCTGTTTCCTCTTACTTTCTCCATTCCAACAATCATCCATCCTATTATCATCTATCTGACCTGAGCCAAATTTGCCCAAAGCCTTTAGGCTAAAAACCTTACAAAGACCTACATTCAAATTCATAATTTGGAATACCGAAATTCCGACTTTCCGAAATTACGGAATCCTGAAATTCTCGAATCACGAATATTGGCATTTCGATTTCCATTCCAGAATGTTCCAGAATTCCGGAATTCCGAACACCCCTATGCTGAACTATGATGTATGCAGCAAACGCAAGTTTGCTGTAAGATGAGAGATATTTTACAGTCGTAAGTAAAGCTGATTTTGTTATAGCACTACACAAATCTGCTTTATATGATCAATAGTGCAAAAAAGTACAGAAGAGATATAGAATAAGTGAATCCATAAGACAACACACGTCAGGAAAGCGGAAATAATATATTGCATTATGCTAGAATAATAACTTCCACGGAGAAGCGGAGGGGGAATATCACCATCCACTCTCCATCCTTCTTAGTATGGAATCACTGAGGAAGAACACAAACTCTACAGAATTAGTAATTTTCGGCAGATATTCTAAGAAACTGGTCGAGAACCTGTTTCATTCAAGAGGTATACACGTATTCAGACATTCGCTTCTCCAACCCCCACCGCTTCCACTGCCAGACCTAGAGTGGGACGTGGCTTACCATCGTCAAACCTTCGACAGGTGGACTGGAATAGTTACATAAAAATACTATTTTTTATTGATATATCAAATATGATTGCAATTAAAATTATTAGAATCGTTTCTACACAAGGAATAAATAAAAAAAAGTTGATCTTTCTACCATAATTGGTTGCAAAGTTGGACATATTGTAATTTGTAGAAAACGAAATAATTTTATTTATTTTTTAATAATTTATTTCTGAAAAACTAGGAGACCAATGAACGTTCTAAGTATTTCAACCCGTTCATAAACTTCTGAAGAATGCTGTAAAAATTTTCTTTTCTATTAAAGATACCCAGTTCCTTAGAATATTATAAAATTCGGTAGCTATTTTTGTCCATAAGCAACATCGCAAACTTTCTAAGGACGACAGAAGGTAGAAGATGCTCTTAACGTTAAGAAAAGGGACTAAAAGAAAAAAAAGCATTATTAGAGTTTAGAAAACAAAATAACAATGCATCTGGCTGTATTTCTCAGTTTAATTAATTCCTTCTCACTTCAACGTTTCAAAGGGACAGAGGCGAAAATAACAGTACCGCTAGCGGAGCGCACGAGCTTTGGAGGTGCAGATATATATTTTTTAAACGAGTAAGAACGCACCAACTGATAGTTGAGAGGGGCGCAGAGCCAGTAAATTACGCAACTGGTCACTTACATTAATATTATAGTTATGTAAGTTTCCAGGAGGGCAAGGATTAATTATCATTACATCAAATAATCTGTTTTCAACAAAACAAGAAGGAACTATGTAACACAGTTATGTAACATAGTTGATATGTTGTTAAGCGACGACACTGCCGCCTGGCGGCCTTGGATTATAAAGACTCACACCACACCTCGTGGGGACGACACGAACTACCAATACCATCCTCAATAAAGCGATAAATTTATTCAATGTAGGATTGTTTCATGGCGTACTAAGAAAGGATGTGGCTCGCGGGTCGCCAATTGAGAAGCCCTCGTTTAGCCGAGGGAAGGGAAAGCATGGTTCATGCAAACTTTGTGGATTTTCCATCAATTCCACGGTCATGGCCATTGCTTCCCTTCGAAAGATTAACGTGACACGTATAAATGTACGAATAAATGATTAATGTAATAAATAATATTAAAGGCCCCCGAGCTGCAGCCGACTGACGGTCAGGACAGCACCGAAGCTCTGGATGGCAGAGAAACAGCAATAGCGTTCTAAGTAAAAGTGTGTGTGAAGACAATTAGTGAAATAGTGTGTGGAATAGTGCTAAGTGCTGTTTGGTGCAACGATATGGACAGGAGAAAAGGAGGAGCTCCTGGAATCAGCCCCGATCGACAGATCTGGAGGAGAGATCACGCTGCCCAGGGGCCTGAATCAACTCTACCAATCAACACCATCGCCTGAAGATGTATGAATGAATGTGTTGTAATTGTATGTGATTGTCAATGTGTCTTGTAAATAAAAATTAGTAGACTATCAGGAACTAATAATAATATGTTTTGGAGGGGATGATTGATATTAGGTTGGAACTTTTAGGGATAGTTAGTTGATGTCGGAAATAGAAATAGTATCATATAGTAGTATTGGGAATAGATATACTTTGGAGGATTTTGTATAAGTAATAACAACTCTATAGATAAATAAATAAACAAACTAAAAATGAATAATTAATAAAGAATAAGTAATGAAAAGAATAATAATGGGAGTGATTGAGTGTGAATGGAAATTTTAATAAAAGAGAAGCTACAGGTAAATAAGTATATTTAAAGAATCCAATTAATTAATGAATGGAGAAAAAATAATAATATAAATAAATAAGAAAAAATAAACTATGTTGTAATTTGTAATACTTAATCAAGTCTCTTTTATGTAAACAATGTATATGAAAAGAAAAGAAAAAAATAAAAGAAAGTTAATTCCTCCCAATCGCGAAAATAGGGTCCAGGTTTGTCCGCCGGGAACTGCGCTATTAGAAATATCCCCTATAACCATCCCAACAACATTAACTTTGAGCAAACAGGTCCTATCGACTCCGTGCCTCGATGCCGAGCAGGGATCGAGGTGGGGAGACGAAACGGGGGATGGCCTACCCCAACTTTCTGGAGAATCCTTTTTCGATTCGTTGTACCCCTCAGGTACTCGAGACAAAGTTGTGTCAAGAAGACAAAGAGGTAGGGATGGCTAGGAGGGTAGCCCCCCCCAAAAATGTAGGATTGTTTCATGACGTACTAAGAAAGGATGTGGCTCGCTGGTCGCCAATTGAGAAGCCCTCGTTTAGCCACATTCACTCGACTATTATTGTCTAGTCACTTTTGATGTCCAGTCTCTTTCACTAAACTTTCAATGCGTACTCACATGCGTAGACATGAGTAAGTATTCTCAGGCTATACACTTCGAAAACTAACCATAGTGGTCACGTTCGTACGCTGTATACATTTTGGCGACGAGTCACTGTTTTTTTTCTTTCACGTTCATACTCTGGTTCATCGTAAACGACATGAAGCGCTGGGCTTTGGATGCTTCATTGGTGTTCAATAACCTGGTAGCAGTGGCATAATGATCGGGAGAGTATTTTCATAACACATTCTCGTTCTTCTTCTCATCATACCACAATCTTTCGGAGGGCTCCGTTCTATCTCATCACACGCATTCCAGCATTCATCATTCTATCTTTCAATGTTTCAGCAGGAAAATGTTCCATGTGATCTAGCCTGTATAATCATGGTCATAGGGGTAGAAGAATTTCACACCGTACTCTCCACGCTACCCTGGCCTCAAAACTCAACAGACTTCAATCTTATTAAATTGTATCTGGGATCTACCAAAACACACGAAAGAAACATACCACCACAAAAACACATCGAACTGGCATATCTCTCACTACTCTGTTGGATATTATCCCGTAATTATCTAAGAAAGACATCAAACGTATGATAAAGAGTCAACTCCAATACATTTGCGGGCCGTTATACATCTGAGAACATAGTTGTTCCTAATGCAATGCTAATTGAGTGTATAAATTAATATAGAAAATATTTCAAAAGAGACAATATTTTGCGGTATTAAATATTCAAGGAAATTTAAATAACAATGAGATTTAACGTCAAAGAATATTTCAATTTAGACGGTTGTTGTACGATCTGCAAATTTGATATATCGATCATTCTTCGACATGTTTGCTAAATCAAGATTAAGGTATCTAAAAAAAATCCCTACCTTGTTTTATAGAAGTGTTCTCACTGAAAAGAAAAGTATTTGGTATTAAATGCAGATGAGCAAAAGTTGAATTCTTTATTCAATTCCGCTAGAAGGGAAAACATCAAACAATACATTAAAAAAAAGTAAAATTTCTCTGACAAGATGATAAATGCCTTCTGGCAACCCTGCTCGCACCATAGAAACGTATCTCTGTTTGCAGGTTCTCATTGATTGCGCGCACTTTGAAAGGAGACAAGCTGGCGAAGCAATTCACACACAACAGAGGCAAAAGTAAAAGCGCATGGATGTAACGCTACTTGCATAGCAGCTAGGCGTATGGAGAGGTCACCATAGCAACTGCAGCAGGGGCAATGTTTCGCTTTCTCGGTCTCTGTTGCTACACGTCCTCTTCTGTTGTTTTTCATGTGTTAAATTTTCGTTTTCTCTTTTCTTCTTTTGCACATTTTCACTTACAGTAAACAAGGAGAAGGTCGGGAATGCGACCTGTTCTGCTGTTTTCTGTTTATGTTTTTAGGTTACATCGAAAGGAAACAATTTAAATTGCATTTTATCTTTTCATCTTCCCCTTCTGTTCGTATTTGTTTCGCCTTGTACTGAAACTAGCCAGAAAGAAAAATTTGCTCTTAGAAATTTAGAGAGTTAGCGGTCGTCCCGCTTATTTGTAACTGTACGATCTTATTAGTAGATGGCGGTAAGGTCTACACGGTCCTAAGATATACGAGAGGAGAGATGTACAGAATGTTCACAAATATCAATCGTGATTATAAACAATTATGGAGTCAGTGTCTATGGCCGTACGGACAGGAAATTGGTATCAGCAGAATCTTACAAAATTGTGTATTCACATCACAGACACTCAACATGTGCTCTCGTGCCATGTGCTAGATATCAAGGTAATATTCCCATTCACGGTGGAATCGATGATACTTTCTTCTGCGTGTGGCCACCGAGATCACCAGATTAAACTGCGTGTGGTTCTTTTTTCTTATGGGAGTTCCGCAAAGATGGGTTGTACGTACCTCTCGACTCGCTAAGGATCTGAAACGATTCAATTTACTCTGCAAATATACAGTCCATCTCGATATTTATAAACATAATCGAGAGTGTATGATATTAGTGGGAAATATCGCCTTGATATCTGGTCTATGACACGACGGACGGGCATCGAGTGATTGTGAGATGAACACAAAATTTTATATTATGATTTCACTTATACCATTTTTTTTTTGTGTAGAGTGAACGCACATCCATACTTTTTATAATTACGGAGGATATTTGTGAAAACGTAGCACTACAAAATTTCGTAGGGTATAATTGAAAATCTAGATAATATGACTGAAATCCAAAGAGTATGAGTAAAAATCCAGAGAGTACGAGTGAAACCCTGAGAGCATGTGTGAAATCCAGAGAGCATGAGTGAAATCCATAGAATATGATTGGAATCCAGAGGGTATGATTGAAATCCAGAGAGTATGATTGAAAGTTCAGAAACTACGATTGAAATACAGAGAGTATGATTAAAATCCAGAGAGTTGATTGAAATACAGGGAGTATAATTGAAATACAGAGAGTATGAATAAAAGCCAATGAGCGAAAATCCTGAGAGTATGATTGAAATCCATAGAATATGATTGAAATCCAGAGGGTATGATTGAAATCCAGAGAGTATGATTGAAATCCATAGAATATGATTGAAATCCAGAGAGTATGATTGAAATCCAGAGAGTAATATTGAAAATCCAGATAGTATGATTGAAATACAGAGAGTATGATGGAAATACAGAGTATGAATGAAATCCATAGAGTATGATTGAAATACAGAGAGTATGATTGAAACCAGAGGGTATGATTGAAATCTACAGAGTATGATTAAAATCCAGAGAGTATGACAGTACATCATCACCATTAAGTTACGAAAATATTACAAAATGTCTCCAAAAACGCTATCTTGAATACGAAATGACGGACTCCAAAAATTATTTTTTAACGCCGGTTGAGCTAGAGATACGAAATTTGGCATAAAGGTACATTATCAAAAATATTTGAGAAAAATATTACATTTTGAAAAAGTCGCCATCTTAGATTCAAAATGGCTATCAAAACATTTTTCCACACCGTTTGAGCTAGAGATACCAAATTTGGCGTAAAGGTACATTATCAAGAGTAGTTGAGAAAAATATTACTGCAATTTGAAAATGTCGCCATCATGGATTCAAAATGGCCGCCAAAATCATTTTGCACAGAATTCTAGCTATGGCAATAATTTCTCCCATTCATTTTCAATTGAAAAGAACGTCTTTTTCCCAGTGACTGGCTAATTTCTAATTCACTTGTTTTTATCTGTGATCTAACAAGACCAAAGTTTCTCTCGCACTGTGTAAATAATTAGCCTCTGACGGAAAATAGTTGAAGAGATTCTACAACAAACACATTGCTGAACCATGATAATAGTCGAGTTGAGGTTTTGTCCGCCAGCAGGGTCCGAAAGCAAGACGCGCGACAGTGCTCACTTGCGGAAACTTTTCTACATATTTTTTTCTACCAAGCTAACGAATAGAGATATTGACTTGAAATTTTCATGACATATAGAAACAAACACCACGGATCATTTAAAGCGATTGCTGGAAAAAGGGTACATAGGTCTATGTGTCTGTCTTCCGGCAATGTCCTCAATCGAAATACAGAGTAAGAGTGAAATCCAGAGAGTATGATTGAAATCCAGAGAGTATGATTGAAATCTAGAGAGTATGAGTGAAATCCAGAGAATATGATTGAAATACAGAGAGCATAATTAAAATACTGAGTATGAATGAAATACAATGAACGAAAATCCAGAGAGTATGATTGAAATCCAGAGAGTATGACTGAAATCTAGAGAGTATGAGTAAAAATCAAGAGAGTACGAGTGAAAACCCGAGTGTGATATGTCTAATTCCACAGTAGTGCATATAATACCAAACTAACATAAAAAAAAAGGAGCTTGTAACATGGACAAATTAAAAATCGCGGAGCCAATCGAAAGTTGCTGATGTCATTATCCGTCTATCGGTTTTGCTGAGGGCGATAGCCTCCGTTACATACAAATTAACGGATTTAAGGGTACGCTAAAATAAATTAATAAGGTCCGTAAGTACCAGTATAAGGCCAAACTTGACCTTAAAGGCCTGTCGTTCATTGTCGAAACACTATGATGATGAAAATGATACAACCAAAAGTAAAAGATAAAGATCAATTTTGACTATTAAATGTAAAAGAGGTTTGTACACCTTCTAAGTTGAACTTAAAGAAACCTGGGCCTAGGAGGATAGGTACTGTAGTGTAGAAAGGTATAGTAATTGTTCCTCTCTCTCTCTCTCTCTGCGTGTGTGTGTGTGTATGTGTGTGTTAGAGAGAGAGGGGGGCAAAGGAAGAAAGACAGAGTAGTGAAAGTGAATTCTGCATATATTAAATAAAACATCTCATCTTACTTCACTGTGATTACCCTTGAGTATAAAGTAGCGTTCTTAGTTAAACACATCATACTCTGAGGAACTCTGCTTGAAACTCTGTATATAAATGTGAGAGTTCAAATTTCACATAAAGAAGGAAGTTAACAAACTTACTTGAGAACAAGCTACATAAAGGCTGTGCATTTCATCTTTTGATTATGCGAAATTTTGAGTAAAATATAGATGCCTGCAATGTGCCTGCACTCACATTATAATTGGAATATTATTGGACACGCAACTCTGTTAAACATATCAATACTGAGAAGTATTCCTAGTATATCATATCACTTGCTTCGTAATATGGGAAGCAACAGAAAAAAACCTGACACAGGTAAGTTACAGTTTCGTTTTCAAAGTGGCTTAAAGCATGTTTATAAACTTAGAACAACGTTCCTACATAAAAAAATAAACTTGTACGTGATCACAATGTATGGCTCTTATACACTTTGACTCTTCTTAACATTAATTATAAATATTATAAAACACGTGATGTAGTACCATTTAAAATAGGGTTTATATTCGTCCCGGATAATGCGGGAGTGTACCGGAATCGAGATCTGCGTCCCGGTGTACCGAAAATAATTTTCGGGATAAATAAATGTACCGGTTTTCAACGAAGAAGAAAAGACGGGAAAACTTATCGTTTCCTTTCTTTTAACAGAATTATATTCTCTTGAATTTGTGAGCACGGAAGATCAAAAAGTAAAAATAAAACCTTGAGTACATAGAACATAGATTTCATTAAGTTCACGATTCAACTACCTTTACATTGGGCCAGGAACAAAACGTTTAATTGCGCAGTGGTTATCGTTGTTGGTATTACTCTTTGTTTCCATATGACTCTTGCTTCCGAGTTATTTCAACAACTAACTGAATTTTTTGGTAATTTGCCACTGACCATAACTACGCCAAGAAGAAAAATATACTTCGATTAATAAAACCGGACACGCACCAATGAGGAAATTTAAATTTGAGGTGAAAAAAAGTACTTTTTGTATTACTTATCGAAGTTTTTTTTTATTATTTTCCTTCCTTTTACGCATCAATGGTCATGTGTTTCCGTTGTTCTTTTCCGTTGCCAGGAAAACTTTTTGTAATTTGAGTAACCGTCACGGCGATAGTTGGGTGTTGTGTTTTAGAGATAAAATTGATGTAAATTTTTAACACAACGAAGTTAATTAAAATGTTTAACTTTTTTTTGTTTCTATTTTGCACAGTTCAAAGATTTTCATAAATTAGTAGAGTGCCGAATTTTCACTTTTGAAATACAGCAACCCTGATTTTAGAATATAATTTTATGTTGAGTTAGAAACACTAAATCATTCTGGCATTGTAGTGACACACTGTGGATAGCTTTTACTAAAAAAATACAAGCCGCTAAAAAATTGCATTTAAAGTTTAAATCAGGTGATCTAGCAGACCAAATAGTTCTCGTCAGGCAAATCCACTACTCACTTTGAACAATTCTCTGGTTAGGAAAGTTTGTTGTAATGAGGAATTGCATTGTAAAATAAAAGTTGATTACACAGTGAAATCACTGTTGGCTCGTATCGGTGATATATCACAGTGACCATAATGGTGGCACCCCTGTAAAATCTTCTTTAGGGCGGTAACAGTAAAAACCGCTGTCTCTACGCTACCTCAGCGTACAGTTCTTGTTTTCCTGTCAAATATAGTAGCGTTGTGAAGGTAATTCGCAACATAGACCAATCCATTACTGTACATAATAGTAACAACAATAAAGAGTCGACTGCCAGCATCTGCTTCACACACAGATTTGGATAAATGTGATTCATAAAGTGCTAGTTATTACATTGCTGGAAAGAGTTGTTATTAATATTCATGCATATATAAAGCTTCATACGTGTAGTAAGACTTCTTGTCATTACTTTACACTCAATCTTTGCATGTGATTTAATCTTATTGGTCGTTTTTATAGGTTGGTCAGCATGCAGTTATGACGTAAGCACTATCACACAATTCTGAACTATCCACTTCCACCTCGATTCCTGTATTTCTAAGTAAATGTGAAATTATAACGGCCGGAGCATTACTCTAAGAACAAGTTAAACTAAGACAAACCTTGGAAATTTTCAGGAATCAATAAACGAACATGTGAGGCTTGCCTCCGTAGTCTTTATATATGGGGCGCTACGCCAGTGTCTACGAGGTTTCAGGTTGGAATTCCGGATGGGTAATGAATATGGCAAACATTTAAAACCACATTTGCACTCCTATTGCGATGGACCGAACTCCTAGTTACGAAAATGACGGGGGGAGAAAAATAAAGTTTATTAAGATTTTACGATCCGTTGTGTGCTTCTTCGATTTCGGTTCTCTTTTCAAACATATTGTACTCACAAGATTCAGGCCAATACTGGTTCTTGTGAAGTGCCATATGAAATTTCGCAGTAGCTACGAATCATGTCTAAACACGGGTGAGTCTAATCTTCAATCTCCATCACAGACAAATACGCAAATAGCATACCCACGAGATCACTTAAGACGCTCATGCAACTTCCTTTACCATGCATTAGAGACGAAATAAATAAACAATTGGTTGCCAAGAATGTTGACAACAGTCGTCGAGAATTATCCTATCGTTAGCTCCAAACTTGCAATAATGTACGCCATCGATCTTGTAGCATCCATCATAGTGTCCACACCTAGCTCCAATTGATGTTTGTTCCCTAAAATGATGAATGATATACGTGGGATGAGTTTTTTATATTCGACTTTGATGTGATGATATCAGGCAATGTGTGTGGCTGAAGGAAAGGAGGACTGTGCAAAGGATTAAAAGGCACTGAAATACCACCATAGGCATCATAATAGATAGACTTTAGCACGCTTGCCCATTTCTGTCTGCACTAAAACTAATGTATTTTTGTACAGGAGCATGTGATTTTGAATTCATTCGTTAAGTAGCTCTGAAAAAGACCTCATATTCTATTATAAGGTCGATCCCAGAGCAACCTAACGGATGAATTTAAAATCACATGCTCCTGTACAAAAAACATTAGTTTTAGTGCAGACAGAAATGAGGAAGCGTGCTAAGTCTATCTATTATGAGGTCTATGAACCACTGTGAAATGTATATTACAGTAGAAAGAGACTATACTTAAATTAAATGACAGAAGAATGCAGGTATGTATCTCATATATTTTGGAATGTAATAAAGGATCTCGTTAAAGCACGACATGTTCTTAGAAAAGTTTTCAAAATTTAAATAGATTAGATTCAGAGGCGTAACTACATTTTATGCCCCGCCATCCCCGCAAAAGAATACCCAAGGCGGGAAGTCGATTCGCCCCACTGAGAGGCTAGGGTGAAGGACCCCCTTGGAAGGACAATGCAACGTTTTGGGCCATAATAGGTACATCCCTGGCTAGATTTGAAGTTAAAGGATAAGAAGTATATTAATTAAAAAACTATCCTTCATTTTTTCAATGCATGTACAATACCTTGAATTCAACTTACACACATCCTCCTTCTTGCTTTTTCATTCAAAGCCATCCAGCACTCACCTAAAAGAAAAAAATGTATGTTAATATTGCAATACTTTTTAAAGAGAAATGAACTTTATGTACACTAATGACTTGATACAGTGAACTAAACAATGTATATTAGCATTTTGTGTATTCATTAGGCCTTTTCAAGATATACGCTTAGTAGTATGAAAATATAGGAGAGATGCTGTGGGGGACACCTTTGAACACGTTGATGGGCAAATTTAATTTTGGCTTCCTCATACTCAGAGAATTTGTTCGGAGAGATGAATAATGTATGGATTGGAACTTTTACATCTCGCCGAAGAAAATGACGTACTTCATTGTCGCCTTACAGCAATAACAGAAACTGGGAGGCTATCGTTCAAAGGTACCTCCGTTGGGGGTAGATTCGAACAAGGGTGGGCTAGCTTTGATCATGGCTGGGGCAGTTTTGAACAAATCCTTAATTTTATTACAAGATCGTTTATTTTTTAGTAAATGCTTCTAAATACAAACACGAAAGCAGAAGAAAGTAAACTAAAGTCATACAAAGAATATAAACTACGCAGTTGTTAATAAATTTTAAACTTACTTACTTGCTTGTTTCTTTATTGGTGTTATGATGATTGCATAACCATTAGGCTTGCATACACTTTGAACTCGTACAAATTTTGTTTCAAATGTTACACATAGCCTAATTGAAATGCTTTTACACTGTTAATATGTTGCAAACTATTTTTCTTCTCAACAGTAAGTTTTAACTGTTGGGACATAAAGCTGCTACCGTGTTCAAATCTACCCCCCCCTCTTTTTGTTCAAAGGGAAGGACAAGGGGAAGTTGAGGATAGTGAAGTGATTCAGAACACAAGTAGAGAGCATTGCGTTTGCATATCAGGAGTTTAGGTAGGAAATAAAAATGAAAGCAGTTTTATTAGGTTTAATTTGAAATCAATTATGACAAAACTGGAATATGTGTTTCTGTCAATAAGGAGAAGAAATTGGAATTTAAAGTGGCAATGCCACATGGAATTTGTTATCATATGTATGTAAGAAGTAATGTGTAGTATGTTTGTGAGTTCCACAATTTGATTTAAATAAATCGATTGTTTTTGCCTTCGCGGCTATTACCAACCAGATTTTTATTTCTCCGTTCTTAGCTAGGTGCGGCGGTAGTTGCAGAGCTCTGAAGTCTGAACTCTATTGGCTTCTGTCCATCAAATAGTTCGTCCTATTAAAAGACATTTTACGAAGGGGAAAGAGGGTAGTCTCCAGTGTTTTCGTCGGGAAGGAAAGGTTTGGATAAACAGGTTTGGAGCAGTTACTTTCTTTTCTCTCCGGGATGAGCATTGAGTTAGTTGTTTAGGAGTTCTTAAAGATAAACTTACGATTTCTGTTATCAGGTACCTTAAGATTGAGTTATATGAGCTAACTGGCATATCGCGGAATCCCTGGATGTGTCGCTGAGGTAAATGAATGAATTATTATTAACATCGTAAACGAACTGGTGAGCTTCTAAGGACGGGACCAACAGTTTTGGGTAAAGTGAACTCCTAACTACGCCGTTCTAGAGACCCCGGAAGGATTTGAACTCGTGACCACGAGCACAGAAAGCGAGCGCGCTAACTCCTCGGCCACCCCAAGGTTGCGGAGGTAAATATATAAAGCGCTAGTGATACGAAACAGGAAATCGTCACATTATAGAGGCCCACGAAGAGCGTTGTTACAAAGAGAACTTTAATAACACTAGAAATGAAGACCACGAAATATGTGCAGTAGATTATGCAATAAGCATTTAAATTATTATTCTTACTAAGGTGATTGTAATCAGAACAAAGCCTGGAGGAGCGCGAGGAAATGCTGCTAGTAAACAGTTTAGTTTAAAACAAAGATGCTAAAGTTTATGAGCTCTGATATAGTGTCAATGAACTTACAAAGAAATGTATAATTTCAAAGCTGAAATTTATCAATAAAACAAAATGAGTCTTCTTTACTTTTTTCTTTTTTGCAAGATATCTGTGATTTTAGTAAAATATCCTATTCCAGATATTTGTGTAACATTGACATATTCTTCTTTTGTCGAGTAAACTAATCAATATGAATATTACATTCATTTTCTTAAAGTAGACTAGCCATATATAGCACAAAACCTGACGACGTGTTAGTAAGTTTAAAGTTTGGTGATCTGTGACTTTATTTTTCTCTGTTTTCTCCTGGCTGTAACAAACATCCGATTTGGGCGACGTAAACAAACAATCTGTGACTGTGGTGGAGGCAAAAACCCACACAGTTTACGACGACGTCAATACTAAAGCTGATCCTGTTGCTAGGCAGCAAGGTCATGACCCCGCAGCTTCTCTTAGAGCAGTTCTCATCCTCCCCTCCGCGCCCTCTCATGTCCATTGAATGTAATTCTGAATGCTGGGTAATTTCCCTCTCTGTTTTTTTGTTGTTGTTGTTATACCTGTAGTACTGTAGAGCCAATATTACTGTGTTTGTTTATTTGGTTATGTAAAAACCTGAGTTTTTATTAAAATTTTCCACGAAACAGAAATATAGATTCCTACTATTAAGTGGTGAACAGAAATCGGAAACTCTCGAAATGTGGTTTTGGAGAAGATTGGCAAAACTATGTTGGAAACAAAAAATAATTAATGATAGATACATAAAGGAGAAAAGAGGAAAGAGGAGAGAGAGGAAAAGTGAAGTAGCGTAAAGAAAGAAATCGGAAAAAGGAAAAAAGGAGACAGAAAGAAATTGAGAATAGAAGAGAGAAAGAAAGTGAGAAAGTAAGAGAGTGATAAAAGGGTAGAATAAGAAAATGAGAAAAGGAGAGAGTGAGAAAGTGGGAAAGAGAAGAGTAAGGAAGAGGAGAGAAAGAAAGTGAAAAAATAGAAAGAAAGCGAGAAAGAGGAAGAAAGTGAGAAATAAGAGAGAGAGAAAGTGAGAAAATGAGAAAGAAAGTGAGAAAGAGGAAAGAAAGAAAGTGAGAAAGGAGAGAAAGAAAGTGAAAAAATAGAAAGAAAGTGAGAAAGGAGAGAAAGAAGTGAAAAATAGAAAGTGAGAAAGAGGGGAGAAAGAATGTGAAAAACAGAAAGAAAGTGAGAAAGAGGAGAGAAAGAA
>JAGDQP010003683.1:70079-91618 GCA_022664845.1 Lepisma saccharinum
ATTAAATCTACATCCGCGTATACAAACAGTTGATTCAAACCATTCAATGAAAGTCCCTTTATTTTTTAAGTGTTTTAAATATCTAAACATAATATTATTCAAATTTTTCAGAACAGATTAAAGATACGATTGAATTGTACACAACTTACATACACAGTTCTTCTACTTGAAATTAAAGAGGGGACATAATTTTAGTGGAACAGAAGTAATGGAGTAATGTAAGTGCTTGCAAAACGATAAACGAAGCAAGAAAAGGATTTGAAACATAAACATTCAAGAAACACTTATTTTCCTACAACTACTTTATCTTAGTACAAATCAGCAGAGTAGTTAATATATAAGAATATTGTTTTATTTATAGCACTGCCATCTGGTATCATAATTTAAAATTAATTTGAAATTTACAATATATTATCTGATGCATCCAGTTGAACATGTTTAAAGCACGTAATACTGTATCTATGGCGTTTAAGCTGGATTTATAATCAAGTTAATATAACATTTATTTGATGTATTTAAATTCGGAGAACTTGTACGTTCTGGTTTACAATAAGTTAAGTTATTTATAGGGTCATACGATAAGTACATGTATGGATTGTTCTCGATAGGTTCTCAAAATAAATGTCAACGAATGAAAAGGATGATTAATACTAGATTTGAATGTTATACAATATACATATTTATCATCTAATTCGCTCTAGAAGTCCAAGGGCGCCGATCCCGGGGGGGGGGGCTTTGGGGGCCCTGGCCCCCCCAAAGTTGAAGTGGGCCCTCCTAACGGGGGGGCCCAAGTGATAAGGTGAAGTCGGTTCTTCTATTTCTACAGTACATGGTCATTCGTTTTTCCCTTCTACTAAGCTTATCTCCCTTTGGAACATCTATTTCATTGATAAATTCCTCCCTGAAACTTGTGTGCTACAGTAATTATATAAATTACATCACGTATAGTACCCCCTTGACTGGATAAAGGAGTTAATTCGTGCATTGCTTGTGTTGTTTCTGGAGTTTCGTGCATAACATCGATAAAGACCAATTAGTAAAAAAAGAAAAGGAAGAATGAAAGAAAGAATGAAAACGTATTTTCTATTATTTATCCCTCTGAACGCCAAGATCGGGTCAAAAATGACCCATACAGTCAAAATATTATTTTTGCCCATTAGCCATTAAATAGAAGAATGAAATTCTGTGTACTCCGCATACTGTCAGCAATGTAATCGCTTCATTTGCAAGAATCAGAATACAACAGATACGGTGTCCTTTACATGTGAGAGTGAAAGAGGAAGGTAGTTTGATTCTGATAGTTTTATATGTCGTACTTTATATGTGTAAATAAGTAAGAGACTCATGGTACCTTTATTTTTGTGCAGCGATGAAAATGGTTGCAAGGTTAATATGATGTATTAGTTTTTTCTGTGTTTCATTATTTTGTAGTATCTACTTGAAAAAATAAAATACAATAAATAAATACAATACAATGCAATAAATACTATACAATGAATACACCCATACTGTAAAATACCTCGATTTTGAACAAGTACTTTATTTTATTCGAGAAATATACATGCTTCGAAAATGACTCATCTTGACGTCCCGTGAGATGAAATTATCTTGGCGTTCCGAGGGTTAAGGATCATTCATCGTGATTTCGTCATATATAAACATAATTTAAGAAAAATAAATATATTCAAGAAAAATAAGCGACAACAAGAACTCACACAAAAGTAGGAGTAGACTTGCACTTGGAAATATATCCTTCAAACTACTGTTTGGGTGCAATTATTGTTTGCCGTTAATACCGTAATTTTGAGTTTCTAATACAAGTTATAAATAGGGAAACTATATACAGCGGAAAAAGTATTTGGACAAGTTCGACAAAGAGGAAATCAGACTATCACACATAAAACATGGACCATTTCGAAATCTCTTGCCCTTTTATGATAATTTGGATACCTTAGATAGAATACTTAAGAAATAACTATCACTCGATACACCTGGAAGGTAACAGGCAACGAAAGAGTGACGACTACGTACATTCATAGCAAAAAAACAGTATAAGGACAACCCAATACTATTTTCGAAATAAATGTTCTAGGTATCCTTTTGTGTATAAGAGCAGTCTACTTAGTGTATTGAAGCAATCCACACGGTGTCAGGCAAGCCAAGCTTGTTGGAAAGTCATGCATTACCGTTGGATACACCATAAAGCAACGTAAACAGAGCAATTATTGCGGAATTGAATCAGTTCTGGCCAACCAAGAAAAATAACTGCCCGGAATGAAACTTACATTCTTCATTCTGTGAACAATACTCAAAGAATTAGTGCTAAAGATTTTGCTACTTCACTCGACTAGAATATGTAAGTTAATGTTAGTAATTCATTGAACAACCCAAAATTATTTGAAACAATTGGGATTTAGAAGATGAGTATCCAGGGTATGAATACTGGCCACTCTTTTAGTAATTACACAACCCCAAATCTTAACAGACCCTCCAACATTTTTATCAGTTAAAACAATGTCTGCTTTCTGAAAGCTCCATTCTTCTTTTGCCACACGTCCTGATATCTATCACTACAATACAAGTTTATCTTAGTCTCATCCCAGATAAACAATAAACTTTTTCCACAATTCCAGGCACTTATATTGATATTTCTTGGAAAATTAGAACTTCTTCTTTCTGCTTTCTTCTGATATGTATGTTTTGTTTCTGATTACACATCTTCTGAATCCCATTTTTTTGTTCACATCTACACATCTGTAACATTAACTTGCATATCCTAGGCAAGTGAAGTAACCAAATCTTTAGCACTAATTCTTTGAGTTTTGTTCACAGAATGAAGAATGTAGGTTTCATTCCGGGCAGTTAGTTTTCTTAGCTGACCAGAACGAATTCCCAATAATTATTATGTTTTATGTTTCTTTATGATGTATCTAACGGTAGAGCATGGCTTTCCAACAAGCTTGGCTATGTCTCAGTACCTTTTACCTTCCGAAGTGAGTAGTTCCAATGTTGTTCAACTCAATTTGTTCCCCATGCTGCTTCTTTATGCCTGACACGGTGGGGAGTGCTTCAATACAGTACGCAGAGGGCTCTTGTACACAAAATAATTCCTATAACATTTATTTCGAGAGCAGTATGGGATTGTCCAAATACATTTTTTG
The DNA here is from genome assembly GCA_022664845.1 of Lepisma saccharinum. NCBI lineage: Eukaryota > Metazoa > Arthropoda > Insecta > Zygentoma > Lepismatidae > Lepisma > Lepisma saccharinum. The sequence continues at coordinate 73,241 of JAGDQP010003683.1, forward strand.
CCATGAATTTACGTAGTTATCACTCTTTCGTTGCCTGTTACCTTGCAGGTGTATCGAGTACTAGTTATTTCTATACCATTCTATCTAAGGTATTCAAATTATGATAAACAGGCAAGAGATTTCGAAATGATCCACGTTTTGTATGTGATAAGTCTGCTTTTCCTCTTTGTTGAACTTGTTCAAATATTTTTTCTCACTGTAGGTGAGACAGAAGCTTCTTGAACCATGCCTGTCGAGATCGAGAACCGAGAATTTAAAAAAAATATATTTGTGAAATAAAACAGTAGCGCGGCGGAAGGGTGAGCCGTACAGAAAGAAAACCACATTTGGGAAAGCTGGACAACTCCTCTGCATAGACTAACATCAGTTTCTGTTATTTCCTAAGTTTATTTTCTAGTAACAGCAGAAACTTTGTTCTTATTAGTTAGAACATAATATGCTTTAGTGAATTTTTTTAACGTTATACAAACATTGTTAAATTCTGTAGTAGCTGGACCTGGGGAAGCCTTCATAATGACTATATGTATACTATTATATGTGTGGTTTTTATGAATATACAATATTTGGGAAAATCTTAATTGGATTTGTATCATATGTGCCTTCTTAGACTTCACCTGAAAACAAAATAAATATCTGAATGGGCCCCCCCAAACCTACAGAGAAATCGGCGCCCTTGTCTAGAACCCATTTACATGATTATGTTCAATAAACAAATTATACAGATTTCTTATTGGGAATACCCGTTAAACACTTAGATACCTTATATTTATTAATTATAATTAAGAATCTGATTACAATACGACAAAACAAAATTTTTCTTATATTTTTTTATCGACTACCAAATCACTCTATCCAACTTATGGCATTTCATCTTCCTGTAAAACTTTTTCGCCCTATCAGTGTAGGTGTATCAATTTAAAACCATTTCAACCAACAATACTAACTCTAAACAAAAAGCAAAACAAAAAATCTTATAAGAGCCAGAAATATGACTATTCCTAATTTTATACTTCGACTTTTTATTATCCCTTACTCTGTAAATTATTTCACGGTAAAATAAAGAAGAAATATGTGTTTCTTACGGAGAACAAGATGTGGGGAAAGGTTTGATTACAGCACCCATAAAATTGGGAAGGTCACCTCTGACCTATAAACACAGACTTCACTTTAATCGATACAAGGCAGGGGGAAAAAAATATCATGTCAGTGGGCAGTTTGTTACCAGACTCCTAAAAGGTGCTTCGTACATGGTTGAAAATCGTCATTTATAAGATTATCTCTTTTCCCCCTTTGCGCCTCTCAATACGAAATAGTAATTGAATTAAGCCCAAGGTGTTAACGATACCATAACTTTAACTAATATTATAGAGCTCAGTTTCGTTCCGAAGGCAATGCCAAGTTATAACCAACCGTTGGAAGCAATTATTTTACGTTCGACACTTTTATATGTTGGTGGAATTAGACGATATTTTTCTTATTTCGTAAAAATGGCCAACGAGCTTAAAGAAAATTAAACTGATATTGAGTGCAGAGTATTGAAGGGGGCTTCTAAGAGGCATTGAGTGTATTGTTCGCGGTGGGTGAGTGTAATGCTCGACGCCTTTTACTAAATGGTAATGGGTTTGATAACCGATGGGGCGACAAGTGGTTTGGAACCCACTTCAAACTGTAGGGTTCCGTCCTTAGGATGCTATCTTTATCCGAGTGAACTCAATGGCAAACCACCATTGGTTCACATTACCCAGGGAACTTTTGGTCATAGACCTACCTCCTGGTAGAACCTTCATCATCAACACCACCACCACACATAAACCGATTTTGTATAGACAGTGGGTAGCCACTCACGTTCGAGTCAGCTTCTGGTCACCTTGGTTGACGTTGTCCAGTTTTCTTTTTTTCTTTTTAGTATGGTACATAAACGAAGGCCTTAGCTACAACCTTCTCCATCCCTGTTACAAGAAAAGAGGGCTCCTCGAAGGACGTTATTGCCACATATGTGACACCTTACATAATAGCTGTCTGTCCAAACACACCTACACCCACACGAAACAAACTGGTCACGTTTCGAAGAATGCGTCCAAACTTAAAAGTCAAATGGATAAATCATGTATTTATGACCAACCTTCACAGGGTTAGGAGTAAGTCAGGAATCACATGTACTCACTGTTTCTTTCAGGCATAAAGCCCCCGGAGGTTTTCAACCGCACCCCCGAAAAAAAATAGTCTCAAAACTTGTAGACTATTACTCATACGTATACTGCAATACGTAGATAATAGCACATTCTATAAATATTGTTCAGGTTATTTTGAGTTTAACTAAGGAAGTACGACATTCTGTTAAGTAACTTTATTGTTATTTTATATTTTAGTATATTGGGATCAATATACACTATTTATAATTTTCGTGAGCCCCCCCCCCCCACGAGACCCCCGAATGAAATCTGAATGTACTCTACAGTCTACACGGTCCTGGGTCGATTAGGTGAAAAAATTGTGCATTTTTTCATAAAGGCACGATACTTGGCATAATGACTAGTCATACCTGTAAGGTGATTGTAAGATATTGAGGTAATTTTCAAATTACTGTAAGAGTATCGAAAAATCCAAAATGGCGTCCAAGATTTCATAATTAATTATGGATTCTAGTATTTTAGTGATATTCAGATTTTAAATGTGTTTTTACAGTTCTAAACACAAATCTGACATTGTCTGAACATCCTCAATATCTTAAAATGACGTTTTAGGTATGCCCATTCATTATGCCAAATTTCATGCTTTTATAAAAAGTGCACAGTTCTTTGAAATGTTGGCACTAATTGGCCCTACTAACACGCGTGTATTAAAACCAATAATTATATGTCATAGATCCATTGTTCTTTGTAGACACTCCACGTATTTATCATACATACTATTTTCATCGTTATCATACTCTGATTCAGCACTGTAACAAACTCGAGAACAACGGTGTATATAAAAATATTAGTTTACTTATTTAAATAAAACTTGACTTTTAACTTAAAAGAATTTTTAAAAATAAGCATTTGGATTTGCTGTGACAATGTTGAAACAAGTAAGGTCTATTTACAACTAAAACTTTGAAAGTAAATTTCTTGGTACGTCATAATAAAACACTTACAAATATTTTAAAGAAATATTGTTATCAAGACTAAAACTTATATTAAAACACAACGTTGTTGAGAATCTGAACTGTAGTGCCATCTACGAGGAAATTTCTTAAACTTAGCAGTATCACTAAGCGAGTTTACGGTGTATTCCAGGATGACAATATTAGAAATTGGCACAGACGAGATTAGTGGATACTCCATGATCTTGATATCGTCGAAAGTTGTCTCAGTCCCCCCACTCACAGAGAATGAAAGAGAGAGAGAGAGAGAGAGAGAGAGAGAGAGAGAGAGAGAGTATACAAATACTTTAAAATGTTGCAAATATGACTATAAACTCAAAAATCATAGTACATTAGTAAGGTACGGGTATACATATCGAAGATGTAGTATCCAGAAGGTTAAACTATTTTCTGTAATGAAGCCGAACATGTTTCACCAATTAAACTAATATCGGTATTAATTATGTGTTGAAAACAGTTTCTTACATAAGAATTTAATATCATCTAACGCCTGAGTCTATGTTGCCCAAAATATAGTCTACAATATTTGAAAAGCACGCTTTTTTTTTTTTTAATATGAGCATAATTCTTGGTTTCGGTGGGCTCTCATAATATTTCTGTTTTTTTTTTCTCTCCTGGTTAATATCGCCCTTCAACTTCGTTTCCACTTAAATACTGCACACGTTTTCGCCGAGGAATATCAACTTTAAAACAATAATTAAAGATTCAATGCGGTGCTGATATGTCGAGTAGTTTGCGTAAATAAAGTAATATACAGGGTGTTGCAAAATAACACCAACAAACCTACGTCATGAGATTTCTGACATAAAAATAGGGGGGGGGAAAGCATAAACCATTCAGGGTACACAATTCGTTTCCTCGTTATAGGCTGCCGAAAGCTTGGGAAAATAATCTTTAGAGCTTGCTTTTTTTCAATACCATTGACATGGTACCTTCAAAGTCTTCAAACCTATTCTATCCAAACATTGACGTTCCAAAATTGTGCCATGGATGCGCAAGTGATTCCTCAAAGCAATTAAGGGATTCCCAGTCATTCCCTGGAGTAAATACTGGCCCCAATTAAACACGAGTAACTGTAAGACTATTTTCCATTTAAGTACAGATGATAGACGGAACTACCACCATCCAACCGGACAATGACAGTCTCTTTTACTAGTAAATACAGCAAACGTTCGTTGAATTGTATGCAATTCTTACTTCTGTTCGTTATGCAGTCACACATTAAAAAAAAAGTTCCGCGAGGGAAATCTGAGATATCGACCAGGCGCAAACGAAATATTATTTCTGGATGAGAAGTACCACGTAGTTCCATTAATGCTTATCTCGACCCATATTTACTTGAGATAATTTCTGGGAATCCCCTATCTCCTTTGGGGAATCTCTTGCATCACCCACTGCACAAATTTGGAATATGCATTTGTGGATAGAAAAGGTCTAAAACCTTTGAGGATACTATGCCGCCTCTGTTCTATTGTTAATGGTATTGGTAATATCAAACTCTATAGTTCATTTTCCCACGCTTTCGGCAGGCTATAGCTCGGAAACCAAGTATTTGTACACCTTCGATGTTTTTTTTGTTTTTTTTTTTGTATTTTCAGGTCAGGAATCTAGTGAGGTCGTTTTGTCGGTGTTATTTTGCAACACCCTGTATCTTCATTAAAGATTTGCAGCTCATGTGCTTTCAAGGACGAGGGCCCAAACTCACCACAAATGCGGCAACAAGATCACCTTTCAACTTATTAGAGGAAATTAACAGATACAAATCCTGAAGAAAGCGATAACATGTTGGCGTAATAAGCTATAAATGAGATAATTCAAAATTAGACTTGAATTACCCTGAGTGGATCATGCATGTCTGTAAATCACATCAAACCACAAATAGTATGTATGTACGTAAGACGAGGTTACCACTAATGTAATGCAGATCCACTCCATGTCATGCGTATGTATTAGATTTATTACATGCAGGTTTTGCTCCGCTCATATCCTCTGTATCAAAAGGTATTTTGTCCACTAGTTTTGGACATGTTTTAAATGGCTATTTGGTGGCAATATTCATTGATAAATACTGTTTAGCACTTCTAAAAATGATTTTATTTTAGACATTGTAATTCCTGCTTTTGGCCAACCGGAGCGATCTTTTTTTAGGTTCATACACTGATTTTATGGCTGGAAAACAAAACTATTTGAGAGAATTCCAGTTGGTCACTTAAACGAACGATAGCAGTACAGCAGATTATGTGTATTTCCTCCTCCCTGTCACAGCAATGTTTTTTTTACTTTTTAAATCTGCTTATCAGTCTTTCAGGACGCCATATTTGAACATTTCAATTCTAATCAGTGGCGTAACTAGAATTTTGTCACTCCCTGTAAGGAACTCTTTAAGCCCCTTGTCCTAGGGTCTTTCTAACAGCATCTCACGCATACAATTTCAGCAAATTCTTTCCGCGTGCATAAAATACACACACCCAACTGTCCTGATTACATTATTGCCAGATTTCTAAAAAGGAGATTCTCTCTAGATTGCGTGAAAATTCCTGTCCAGACTAAAAAAATCCCTCCTTTTTGTTATCAAGTCTGAGAAAATTTTTAAACTCAAACTTTGAGGAGATTTCTCTTATGTTGGCTGGGTTTCCCCTTCATTTTCATCGAATTACTAGTTGACTTACCCGCCCGTTGGTGAGGGCTGAAGAAAAGGTTAAAGGTTTTCTCTAAAACACCCACGTATTTTTTTATTTTAATTTAACTATAGCATTTAGGTATCCATGGCTCAGTCCGGGATAGGCTAAGGCAAGGGAAACGATATGGGAAAGACCCGAAGGAGTATAAGCTAGGGGCTAAATTTAAGGTACTATACCGGCATTTGCCTGATGTAACTGACCACTAACCCTGGAAAAACCTCAGTTAGGATGGTCAGCCGTTGGTATCGAACCCAGGCCATCCAGAATGCTAAGACAATTGAGGTACGGTCGCTTCGTGGCAGGTTCTTTTTAATTTGATTAGTTCCCTCCATTTTAAGAATTGACGCAAGCAGCTCAACCAAAGCAAAGATAAATTCATTTCAGATGTGGGTACAATAACCTCTAGTAATCTAGTAATCAATCCGTTTCTAATCTAATGTCTCTACAACTGACAGATCCTTGACATTTGCTTAGTCTTCTCCACGTAAATACTTCACGCTAGTTTTGCAATACGAATTTCATAACATTGTCATCGAGGCAACCGTAAGGTTACTAATTATTATCTTCGTAAAAGAAAACTTTACCTTATCTTACAAAGAAGCACAATGTAACCGTCATATATCATATGAACAAGTCTTTCATTGCTAAGAGACTTGAGTTCCTTTCCTTTTATTTCTAATACTTCAGCTGATACCGACGAAACGTAACCCCCCCCCACCAAAAAAAAAGGAAAAGAAGGTATTTTCTTCTTCTTCTTTCTCAAGAGTACTACCATTAACTGGCTAAGCACATTTTCTCCTGAAGGCCCAAAAGAGAAGAGAAAAGGAAAGGTTGAGATAAATCTTGTGATGTAGCACCTAATTTTTCTTGTCATGACATTTATCTCTGATTTTCTTTATCTCTCTTTTGGCGGCCTCTCTCTCGCCGCCAGAAGTGTTAGAGGAAGAAACTAACCTTATGACGCTGATCATCTATTTGGAAAGTGTCTAGATTGTACGAGTCACTTGACACGATTTTTTTTTCCAGATGTTTCAATGCCTTCATATTGCTTTGTTCAAAGCATTTCTAACCAAATGATAAAGCAAATTTTAAGTAACCAGTGGTAAGCCTGTTCTCACCTAGATAACATACTCTACAAACATGAAAGGAAACAGTAATTTTATTAGGCACTATCATTTGATCACAGGCTTATGACGGGTGAATTTCGTACGAACATTATCTAATTAAATATCTCCAGACACAATCGGAGAGCTTCGTTTTGGTTCGTGTTTTTCTTCGGGCAAAATTGTCATCTGCTTGCCCAGAATCTGCATGAGTTGTGAATATCAAGCATGAAATAGACGCTGGCATCTACATTGTGACATTCTCGTTGTTGCAAATGTGCGTGAAACTTGGTAACAATGTACCAGGGACAAACTGCCCTGTTCTTTTTAGTTCTGAAATCACCTGCAATAAGCCCTTGGACTAAGTATAGTGGCAAATCGAAAGTGCCTGGTTAAGATAGGTGAATGTTAAATCCTACTCTCTACTTTTACATCTCTTTTACTAAATATAAATAATACAGAATAAACGTTATCAGAAATCTGTCTTTGTAAGCGGGACCTTTTAGATCATAAAAAAAAGAGAGTTTGAAATCTATTTTAAATACCGTGTACGCGATTTAAGCTCCCAACTTTCTAAAAGAAACAGCTGACAGCATCAATCATTCTAGTCAGGCGGTCTTTTTTGTTTCACTGGGTCACGCATTACCAAGTATGTCGATAAATTTTCCCTCCTCCGCACTTCTTATTAGTTTCCCAGAGACTTTAGAGTATGCACTGCGAAAAGGAGGGAAATACTCCCTTACAATTAAGTTGAAATAAAACATAGGTTGTTTATTATTACATTAGTTTACACGTCTAGAGAGTTCAATTTTTCAGAGAAAAAACACAAAAGTTCATAACATTTCAAGAGTTTAATTGGTGTTGAGTTTGTGTTTTTTGTTTATTGTTGAAATCGCTTGATTGTTGTGAATATTAAAATCCATAACAATAAAGATCTTTCAACAAAGAACAAAATAGAAAATAAAAAAAAATCGACACGGATAGAACTCTTGAGTTGGTTCTGAACTTACTTCTTTGAAAGTTTGAACTCATTAGGCTTAAATTTGTAAGATCAGCATTGCAATTTCATACACAGATCAAAAATACATAAGAGATATACATAGATACTGCTGCTATCTACATTAACATTAAGGGACAAATATTAAAACATTGCAAAGACAGCCACAAAAAAAGGGAAGTAAGTGTAGTTTCTTCAGGGTAAAGGAATCAAGCATTCGCCAGTCTATAGAGTCACAGCGTAACCGAATTAACAATGGAATGTCTCAAGAATCAAATTCAAAACCCTAAACTATTGGCTACCTCGCTTTCAAAATGATTCAGCACGAAAACATATAAGTGATTCAGTGTTCCAGTGAGTAACTATTATAGAAACTGAAGTTTCTTCCTTTCACCGGAAGAATGAATTTAAAACTAAAACGTTCTGAGAAAGTGTATTCTTCCACTTTGTGTGAGAAAAAAAATGTAGAGTTGGAAGAATTATTTTTCAGGAGAAAAAAAACAAAACAAAAAGATTAGTTTTGGGAGATTTTCATTTCATTAATTTGTAACCTAATCCAAAGGATATGGGCAAATTGCCACATGCAATATTTTCCTTCCTTTGTTAGATCGTTGTTTAACATTAGCTTACTTTTGTAATTGAGAATTTTTAAAAGAAAATTAATTTAAGAGAAGATGGAGGACCAGAAACAAAACACTGCAATTAGTTTAATATTCAGGAAAACTATGAACGTTATTACAAAAATGGAAGTCTGAAAAGAAAAAAAAAAGCGAAAGACTTGTTGAAGACTTGTTACAGGCATGCAATCTGGTTTCAAAATAATTTTCTCTTTGGTTTAAAAAAATATATATTTATTCTAATAACGATAACCCAATAATTCGTGTAGTTATCACAAAGTAAAATTCAGGACAGGAAACTGGTGTGAATAACACAAAGTCATTTTTTTTCATAACGATCTTCTTATACAGGCATGTATCACAGGCAATACTACTGCGTCTTTTACGTTGGAAGTTGGGAACTCTAGTTCATACTATTCGTACAAATGTACACCATTGACAAAGAGGAAACAGATATGATCAAGAATCGCACACAAGCTTAAAAAAGAACGAAATTAGTTATAAGAATATCATAATATCTGTTTACGATAACAGAAAGAAATCCAAACAGGAGTTTAGCTTCTACGAAAGAAAATCTGAAAAGGAAAAATATAGTTCAACTTTTGTTTCAGTACAATCTTCAAATTCCACCACCAACACTATCTCTAACTAGTCAGCCTTCCAGTCACAGACAAATTATATATACAGACGAGAAACTTGTAATTTCCCATAGTAATTGAATAGTTATTACGTCACATCACAAATTGTAAGTTGATTGCAACCAATAGCTTTAATCAGTGGTACACTAGCGCAGACACTAGTGGGGTCAATGTCAAAGGAATCGTCTGGTCTGTGCTATGTGCTTGATTAGATAAAACTATTGGAGAATTTATATATTTTTTCTTTGCAACCATTATTTGTAGCAAAGAATTGAAAGTTCAGTCATTTATTTCACGTCTTCATCTTTCTGCTCTATCTACACACAAGCCCCACTTCATATATATGACTTCCGAACAGGGACTAAGTTTGTTATGCATGCGCCCGAACAGGGACTACGTCTGTTATATATGGCGTCCGAACAGGGATCATTTTCTTCCGTCCGAACAGGGACTAAGACTCTTATATATGACGACTGAACAGGAGTCTCTTATATATGCGCTTGATCAGGGACTAAGTCTATTATATATGATGGCGCCAGAACAGGGATTAAGTCTGTTATATATGGGTCCTGAACAGTACTAAGTAAGTTTTCATAAAGCTTCGTTGCTGGCGCGATAGGTAAGATTCTTGAAGATAAAATTTGATTGGCTCCACGAAATTCAAATCCACCAATCATAGATTCTCTTTCTGGCAAGTCCTGCACTAACTTCCTACTTTTTTGGTAGTTCAGGTTCTTCAGTAGAGATGGTACTGTAGTAGAGTAATAAAGACGTTTGTTTCTAATTTCCATAACAAAAATATATATTTACGTATTAACCTGATTACAGTTTCTATAGTAACGAGACTCGAACGAAGTGAAATGTGAACTTATTTAAACCAAACTTGGCTTAATGTTAAGTACTTAATCTTTTGTGAAAGTTAAACATTTAAAGCTATTTACAGTTTCAATAGGAACGAAACTCAATTATTGAACTCATATTTGTGTGTAATGGGAGGGAGAGGTTAAACCTGTTGTCTCCGTGGTTGATAAGACCATTACTGTCAAGTTGTTCGGTAGATTAAAATGGTATAAATATTAGGAGTGGAATAAAATCTAGTAGTAGTAATAGTAGTAGTCTGATAGTAATAGTAGTAGTAGGAATAGTGATGGTAGTAGTAGTAGTGGTAGTATTAATAGTACTAGTAGTAGAATAAGAAGCAATAGTCATATTGGCAGTAATAGTGTTGGTAATAATAATAATAGTAGCAGTAGTAACGTCCTATCTAGTCAAGTGATTAATGTTCTTGGTTCTTCGTGTGAGCAGACCCGGATTCGATCCCTGATATCGCCTTCCGATTCGGTGTTTACCCATAATCATAATGTGGATTCTACTGGAACAAAGAGATTGCGGATATCGGTGTGAAATACAAACACAAGCAGCGATGGAAATTCTCTCTCTGAAGGACAGCTGTGTGACAGGCCAAGAACCTTATATGAGTTTAGGGGGCCAAGATTAGTTTAGTTGGATAGAAGTAGTAGTCCCATTTAGGACAGCACCAGACATATCAGCCAATAGATTATATTTAACGTATATGATAATATGTATCGGAGGCATATCTTTAGCAATACCACTGCTTAAAAGTCCATAGTTAAATTGTAAGACAACAGCGCCTATCATGCTTCCCGCCAACTAGTGCTTTACGCTTACAGAGACATCTAGTGTTCGTTGATAACACCAAACACGTTATTTTTTTTAGCACTACGTTATTTTCTTCAGAAATGAAATATCGACTTCATATCGTGCTGTTCTGTGTGAGAGGGGGGAAGGTTCACTGAGATAGATTAACTTCAACATCACTTATAGACAGAGTTCTCGCTATGAAACATTTAACGAATTTAATCATTTATATTCGTGTGTAATGAAGGAGGATGAGAGAAAGAGACAAGTCCTTATATTTCGTCCAATTAGCAATTAATTTCAGTTGGGAAAAGTTTGAAATGAAGTTTCAATTAGGAAGTGTTTCAAACGAAGAGACTTGTTCAAATCAAGAGACAAAGAGGAACTTACTCACCCACACTTTGTTTAATTGGATAGTAACAAAATCACAATATCATTGTCTCTTTCTGTTAGGGATAATTACCAAAAGATGAAGAAGAACATGTCTTGTTCTGGATATCATGCGATCCTAGAATAACACAGTTCTTAAGAAACGATGACATCATACTTAATTTTCATTTCACAGAAGAATCCGAGTCCAAAGAAACTTTTCATCTTAATAATTTTTATTTTATTTCGACGTAATCTACTGAACCTTCACGCTAGTACGCGATATTGTTAGAAGAAGGTGATTTCCTTAAAAAAAATCTTTTGTACACTTTCATCCATAGAAAATGACCGATTAAGAAATTTGTCTAAACTGGCAACGCCATTGATGTACGAGGTAAACATATTATAGTAAATTTAAAATCTATTAGAACAATCACACAAGATAGTATGCGTAGTAGAGGGGAATTATGAATCAATTCGACAATCCAAACTCACATTGTATTGTTAGATTAAACTGTCGAACTAGAACGGCATAGATCACAAATGAATTGAACGTAACATTTCCAGTAAAATAAATGTTACCATTAATATCTTCGATGTTCATTTGATGCTATTGACGGACACGAGTAACACACGACGTCACTTCGCCTCACCTTGATCGTAAGAGGATTGTAATCCGGGGAAATTGGAGACCATATACGTGTTCACAATAGACATATTTCGAAAGTATTCAGGCCTAGCAGAAACTGTTACGTGAGCAAGGTACTGTTCGGGCTGGATTCGGAGTTGTTTGGACGTTTAGTAATTGTTTTTGACTAGTTCAAGTTATATGCTCCTCATTCGTTGACCATCGATATCCATTCATTGCAACAACGCAACAGATTATGGACTGTTCCATCACAAAATAGAATGGTCTTCACGGTCATTAGACATGAACCTGCGGAATACTTATGTGTGGTCCTTTCGCGTTGTGGATTCTTCATCTTTAAGGGATCCCAAAAGTTGCGTCCTGAAACACTGCAAGATGCACTGTGATAGGGAAGAGTGATACGGCATACAGCAATCCCACTTACATATTTTCAGATGAAGTAGGTCTAGTTCTGCTATCTGTTTAATGAAACTTGTAACTACCATCCTTGCATTTATTTGATGTGAAAGGAAAAATTCAGGATAGTCAGCTGCTGGGATTGAACCCATGACCTCCTGAATGCGAAGACAACGCTCTACCACTGAGCTACCGCTATTCGGTGTAATGAATGTTATATGCGTGACTATGAACCAGGGATTGAGCATTGTAACTCCGATACTACGCATGTTTCAAAATATATTCAAAGGAAATTTTGTTGTGAATAACCACCTCTCGAATTTTGCACCATTATTTCGGGGAAACCCTGTATATAAACAAAAAAATATTACATCTTGTTTCTCTTGAACCCTTCAAAGGTGTTTGGTATTTGCGTTTCTCGATAGGAATGCTTCTTGTAATATTTGGCAACAAAATTATGTGAGCTTGTATTCTGTTAGTCACACAATTCTCAGAGTTGATAAAAAGGTCACACCGTCCATTGGGAGACAGTGAGGGCGGGGAGGGGCAATAACTGAGAAAGAAATTGGAAGAGAAAGTGAGCGAGCACACGAAGAAAGCGGGTACTTCGAAAAGCACTCCTTTGTCAAAGATGTATTACACCTAAAGCACTCGAGAACTTGTGTTAACGCTACAGAAGAAGAAAAGAAAGAAGATATACAAAGTCAAGCAGCAGGAAAGAACCCATATACCAGTTGGAGTCAGTTATCTATCGGGTCTATTAGCAACCAGAACAGGAAGGAACCCTCACAAAAAAATAGGACGAAAACACAGCAGCGGAACAAGAGCGGAAGTATTAGGCGGAGTGATACATTCGAGTTGAAAAAGAGGGTCCAGAAATAACAAGGGAAAAAAAAAAACAGTAGAAAGTCCTTTTATATGTAAGTATTCTTCTCATCAAACGAAGGCCAAAGTTGTTTGCACACAAATGACTTGTCTTCTTTTCGTTTCTCTTACAACAGTGATTTGACTTGAAAATAGCGGTGAAGGGGGGGTGGTAGGGGTGGGGAAGAGGCTTGCCGATGAATAAAGGGTTTGAATTCTATGCCAGGAGGGCCAGGGACAGCTTCTCCGCAGTGCGCCAGGCCGTTTTAAGTGCCCCCTCTTATCGAGTAATCGATCTATGTCCACATCGATTTCTTCTTGAATTTTCAGACGAAGGTGTGTGTGCGTGTGGGTGTGTTACGTTCTCTCTTCCAAGATTTTTTTTTTTAACTTCGTCGGTTCTTTTTCTCCTAGCCTCTACCTCTCTTCCAAACTTTTATCTTCTCTTTTTGTTACTGCTTTCTCTTAAAACTCTAATGGACGATGAAAACAGATACTTTTAAGATACACTAATCAACCTATTAATTTATCAGAAAGTGTTACTCGTGTTGAAAGCTATCAAACGTGCTTCTAAATATTATTATTATTACTAATATATAAATTAATATGTCTGGTAATGATTAAGAACGGTGTGGTTCCACATTTTGCAAGTTTGACCAAAGAACCATTAGTAAAGTGAAGGACCACACCATTGCTTCTGAATACTCGATAACCTTTTCAATAAGTACCAGAGTTTTGTACTACTGCGGTCTAAAACATCTTGTCTTATCCACGGCGAAGGAGACCGCTTCACTCACAGTTTCCTCAGCGGTACAGTTTTGTTATAGAACTTAAATATTAGAAGACAAAGAAATTGTTGCTTTTTCTCAAAGGTTGGGAGATAGACTATATTAGAACGAGGTAACCTTGAGGACTATATGTAGTGCTTTGTCATAAATGTTTTCAATACCCCTTTACGTTATTAGTTTAGCGTGGTATTTAGGCACTGACAGCTTATATTATACATAAATTAAATCATTTTCATGGTGATAATAATCTTGAGCAATGACCTGACGATACGTTGTAACCGGAGAATGATCACAAGTTAAAATAATACAAAGCCAAGATTATGTATTTCCAGATGTTGTCAGGGTTCTTAAAAATACATACTACAGAGCATAACGTTGTTCGCACTAATTCATAATATTTCGTTGTATCGACTGAAGTCCATCCTGAGTCAAATTCGTACATCAACTATTTTACCAATATAAATTTGTATTATACAGTATGGACCATTATTCCGTAACATTTATTTTTGTCCTTCTCTAAGACTATACGTTAAAATATTTTGCAAAAGACAACACAAACATTCCTTGCACAAGGGAATGTTTACGTTTGTTTCATCCAACAAATTTATTTAGCAGTTTCGTCATATTGGAAGGTGGTCTCTAAGAAAATGAAATGAAAGAATATAAGAAGCTTTTGAAGTAGGACTTGAAGAAGAATGGTAAAAATCAGGTATAATAATAGTGAAAATACCAAAAAAAGACTAAAGGAAACCAGCTGAGACATTGTTCGCACATAAGTTGTGTACTGAATGACGGAATTTATAAGTATGATCAAAGGTAAAGAGGCAGGGGAAGAAGATGGATTCAACTTCTAGACGAAAGTGAGGAAGGAAGATCGTTCGATAAAGACAGAAAAAGCAACTCATGTGGATAACATCGTGAACTTCGAAACAGCAGACTGGCGATGCAGTGGGTTCGAGTTCGACTTCCAGTCATCTTGAGTGTTTGGCTAGCTGAATGCTGGGAACGTATCTTGACTAAGACCCCGGTCCCTACTTTGCCAATCGTTTTCCTCGAAAGAGTACAGTTTGGCTGAGCGAAGCTTTTCTTTTACATAATTACACAACACCAAGATAGATAGATAGATAGATAGATAGATAGATAGATAGAGAGAGAGAGAGAGAGAGAGAGAGAGAGAGAGAGAGAGAAGTGTGTCAGGAGAGAGAGAATTCTACACCGCAGACACGCATATGGAAACAACACACACACACACACACACACCTACACAGTGTGATCTGAAATACTTCTTTTTTTTTTAGTACCGCAGCTTTGAAAACCTGAACCAACAATGAAACAATATTTACGGGCCTGTATCGTGACTTACAACTACTTTGTAATGTAAGCTCATAAAAAGTTCATTTTTCTGAAGATGTCCAAATGAGATAGCAAATTAAACGAAAAAAAAACAAGAAAGACCGTTTTTTTATCATCCCAAGAGAAAATTTGAAAAGCTCGTTTAAATTTCCGCCGCTCCTTCCTCATAAACGAGAAAGAACTTTCTCCTTAAGAGAAGATGATGCTAGGAGATAACATAAACAGTAAGGACGGACGCCTAGAGAGAAAATAAATTGATAAAAAGAAAGAAAGAAAGAATGAAAGGGAGAGAGAGAGAGAGAGAGAGAGAGAGAGAGAGAGAGAGAGAGAGAGAGAGAGGGCATTTGGGAGAGAAGTTGGTTCCTCGGATAAGAACACATGCGTTAGTAAACTGTGACTTCGTAGGACTTCTAGTAATTGTTGCTTTTTAATACCTTGTGATTGTTCTCTCTATACTGGTACAGTACCAAGAAAAAGTAAAACATTTGTTATCAGAAACAGACATCTTAATGCTAATGAAAATTTTCAAACTACTTCTCAAACGCGTTGTGAAAAACAAGGTCCTGTTAGCCGCAATGGAAACACATTTATAATTTAAAACAATAAAAGAGAGTAAACAGTTACGATACAGACAGTGACAAAACAAAAAAGAAACGTACTTTTTTTAAATTTCTTACAACCGTTAACTTGTATCTTAAACGATCTAATTATACTACCTTAATGATTTACTCTTTGATCTTTATCTTTGATGTATCTGCGTGCAAGGACAAGTTTTATATGTCCCATATTTTGTGAAACATTTAAGATCTTCGAATGTAAAGTTGGATAGCTTGTTAAAGAGCGCTTGTTTGCTTTCTAATTACTATATGCATGGTTTACCTCAGTAAATCTCTTGAGATGATTTACCTTTTGATATGATAGTTTGAAGTGGAAGGAGCGTGAAAAACAGTACAAGGGAATTCATGGACTGATTGACAAACAGACCTAAGAGGGAGCGACAGGGTGAATTGCATCTGTTCATCCAGTTTTGTAAAATATACTGCTCACTGCTGTTATCTCTGCTATGGTGTCTTATAGCATGGTGAAGCCGCGCAATTCAAGAAGAATGAACTTTGAACAAAACGGAATTATTAGCTACATGTCTTGATTCCTTTTTTTGTAAATAAGAAATGATCTGTGTAATATTATTTTGACGACTCTTGTGTTCCTGTTATAATAGGTGGTTGACATTAAAGATTGTCTACTTATTACACTGTGGTAACGAGTGTATTTCGGCTAGTCCGTTTCATAGAGGTAAAGCCGTAGATAATTAGTTACATTGGCGCAGAATGGTAGTCGAAAAGATCCTAGCTTCAAGAGAATCGAATGTTAGCAGCATGCTATCTTACGCCAAGTTTAATAAATGGAAGTCAGGGATAAAAGAATTGATTTCTAGAGTCATACCAAGAATAGCAGTAAAGAAGGAAAATGAGGCTCACGTAAACTTATTATTGCTACAGAAAGGTTCACAATCGAATAGCCCATTAACTAAAGGTTTAATCTGTGAGGATTCCTATATTGTATTCGAAATAGATTCGGGAGCATCAGTAAGTGTGGCGGGCCTGGATATTTATAGCACATACCTAACCCATATTCCACTTCGTCCTACGACTTGTACTTTACAGCGCTACTAATACCTTCTTATCCGTGATAGGCGAGATTGCTGTAAAAGTCGTGGTGGAGGGAAGATCTAAAGTCCTTCCCTTGATTATAGTACAAGATGCATTTCGCAAGCCAGTTTTGGGCAGGTGCTGGTTAGACGAATTGTGGCCTAATTGGAGGCTAAATATTTTTAACGATGTTTGTATTAATAATTCTCTAAAATTACTAACAGTATCTAGCGAGAATAACGATCGTAAGAATTCAATAATTACAAGATATAAATCAGTGTTTCAGGGTGATATTGAAAAACCCATAGAAGGTCATATGGTTCATATCCCAGTTAAGCCAGATTCAATACCAATATTTCGTAAAGCATATGATGTACCTTTTCATCTTAGAGAGGCAGTTAAGAAGGAAATAATAAAATTACAGTCACAAGGAGTGTTAGTACCAGTCGAATTCTCAGAATGGGCTACTCCGCTAGTAGTTGTTCGTAAAAAGAACAACGATATAAGGTTATGTCTGGATTTAAAGCAAACCTTAAATAAAGTCACTGAGAAAGTGATATATCCTCTTCCAAAAATTGAAGACATCATGAATACAATCAGGGGTGCTAAATGTTTTACCATTTTGGATTTACGACAAGCTTATCTGCAGTTAAAAGTTCATCCTCAATCACAACAATTTTTAGGTGTTAGTACACCATGGGGAATATTCCGACAGACCAGGCTTGCGTTTGGATTGAGCTGTGCGGCCCAAGTCTTTCAACGTTTTATTGATGAGGTCACAGCAGGACTGGAAGGTGTGATTTGCTATCTCGACGATGTTTTGATTTATGCTGAAGATAAAAGTTCTTGTTATGATCGGGTTACGCAAGTATTAGATAGATTTGAACGGATAAACATCAAGGTAAGGTTGGAAAAATGTCAGTTTTTTGAGGATAAGATCACTTATTTAGGACACGAAATTTCATCACAGGGTATATCCATTTCACCAGAGAAGTTACGCCCTATTTTGGAATGTCCTCCACCTACCTGTGCGCAACAGTTAAAATCCTTTTTAGGTATGGTGGCATTTTACCATCGACATGTACCTATGTTGTCAGCCAAATTGCCTTCTTTGTACATGTTATTGAAGAAAAATGTCAAGTGGCAATGGGAAAAACAACAGCAAATGGAATTCGACAACGTTAAATCATTGCTTACTCAGGCTAATATTTTACATCCGTTTAACCCTGAAGCAGAAATTGTAATTATCACGGATGCATGTCAAGATGGGGTAGGAGCAGTTCTATGCAATTTAGAAGATGGGCGTATGAAAACT
Organism: Lepisma saccharinum; assembly: GCA_022664845.1. NCBI lineage: Eukaryota > Metazoa > Arthropoda > Insecta > Zygentoma > Lepismatidae > Lepisma > Lepisma saccharinum. The sequence continues at coordinate 91,464 of JAGDQP010003683.1, forward strand.
GTGTCTTGTGCATCAGCGACTTTAACCACAGCAGAAAGGGCGTACGCTCAATATGAGCGTGAGGCATTGGGAGTTATATTTGCTATACGCAAATTTCACAAATATGTATGTGGACGCCAGTTCAAGATTATGACAGATTCACTACCTGTCAAGCT
>JAGDQP010003684.1:0-23274 GCA_022664845.1 Lepisma saccharinum
TCACATATGGTAAACTAGCAGTAGGTTGAGCAACAATCACTAATGTCCTTGTTGACATTCTTATGCCAGTAAGTTGCCTTCGCATAACCCAATTCAATAGAAAACGAATGTAACGTAATTTGTTTACCTCCATGAATTACAGCTCACAACATTTGATTATCTTCTTAAAGTCCATAGCTAATAATCCTTAAACTTCAAGTTTGATCAAGCAATAATCATAAGTACGAATTCCGTACATTTTTCAATATCATATATAAAAAGAAAACATCTGCAAACAACAACAAAGGAAGTCAACTGTTCTGGTTAACACTATTTTGACACAAAATCCTGAATCACCCATCGAGTTCGAATTGCTAAATATTTAATCATTTTATCATAACAATCCACTCACCCTCTATTTTTTTTTAAAAAAAATGTGACCTTAAACTGAAATTGTTCTTAAACTAGTTCATGTGACATATTTCCATTCACCCTTTCTTCTTAAACAACGGTCTGAACCTTTATAGGGTATTTGCTAACATATACTATTAATGTTCCACAAATCGTATACTTTTGTACGCTACTGTACAATACGTAGACCTGATACTTTTCATATTTACAGCTACATTCAATCTATCATACACCACAATATCCACATCCTGACACAAATCACAGAATTCATTATTCACTGATCACAAGTTCATAGAATCAATACATAGAATGATTAAAATACCTAAATATTTATATTATATACCATTTTTATGTAAGTGCTAAAAGGTAGTTTCTCTATAATCGCACCATGTCCTTAAGTCAGATTCAATGCATTTAGCAATTTTGTGGCATCGTTCTTATCTTAGGGTATTGTGCTAATACCCTTCACATGTAAAATGTCTCCTTGGTTGTCGCATCCTTGTAGATCGGCGTAGCTCCGGTACTGCATTATTTTCTGTTGTTTTATTGTCCTCATTTGTCCACCAATTTGTCTGTTCTGATGACTGCACGGGTATTGTTGGCGGTAACGCAACTGAAGTTCCCAATTGGTGAAAATGTACTTTGCGTCTTCGACCATTGACCTCAACTTCTACCATTCTGGAACCAAAGACTTTTATGACTTTACCCTTCACAAATTTAGGGAATTTGTTTGGCATATTCTTTACGTAAACCCAACTATCTACTTGAGGTAAGGTCACTTGATTATCTTGTCGTATGTACATCTGTTGTTCTTGCCTTTTGATTGGATACATTCCGAATCTTGTTCTCGGGTTATACGATAGAACTAATTGTGCAGGTGATTTGTTCCCAAGTAATGGCGAATTAGCGAAACGCAAGTCACTTTGAATTTTTTTAAATATTTTGTTCCAATCTGTGGGAATATATTGAGTAACATGTTTTTTTAATAATGTTTTAACTTCCCTCACTTGGCGTTCTGCTGCCCCATTACTAGGAGGATGGTAAACTGGAGATTTTTTTAAAGTTATGCCGTGGTCATTACACCATTTGATGAACTCTGAAGATGCAAACGGAGGACCATTATCCGTTACTAATATTTCTGGATATCCTAAATAATCACTGAACTCCTGTAATTTGTCTATCGTTTCGTGAGCTGTTGTCCATACACTATATCTAGATGTAACCAACGCGAGTAGCTATCTACTATCAGAAGAAATTTCTTTCCAGCAAATTCAAAGAAGTCCATATGAACCCTTTGTAACGGTTTTGTGGTTCTATTCCATGGCACGTAGTATACTTGTGACCTTGACTTTTGGAATTCGGCGCAAGTTTCACAACTGCGTATAAAAGCTTCTGCCTCACTATCCATTTGAAGCCACCAATAGTGAGTACGTAGTGTCGCCTTATATCGACCAATTCCCAAATGTACCTTGTGCAAGGATTCCAGTATTTCCTTTCGGAATACTGCTGGAATGATTAATTTATTACCATTAAGTAAACAACCATCCTGGATTGTTAATTGAGCTCGCCTTGCGAAATATTGCTGATAATCTCTAGTCTGAAAATTCTTGGGCAACGTTTTTGGCCAACCTTCCCTGGTCCAAATACTTACTTGACTTAAAACTGAATCTTTGATTATTTCATTAGGCATCACTTTGATCATTAAAGCACCTGTGTTGATGTTTAATACATAATTTTCAGATATTACCTCCTCGTCTGTGGTTTCTGACGAAGGTAAGCGGGAGAGACAGTCTGCTACCTGAACATGTTTTGAATAAATGATTTTGTAGTCGTAGCCAGACAGGAAGAGTGACCAACGTACCAACCTAGGATGAATATCTGATGGAATGGCTTTGTTTTCCCCAAATATTAATTTCATGGGGATAGAGTCTGTGACCACGGTAAAGAATCGCCCAAATAAATATTTATGAAATTTTTTAACGATAAATATTAAGGCAGCTGCTTCTTTTTCGAAATGTGAGTACTGTTTAGCTGCTGAAGTTAATGACGCGGATGCCCATGCAACAGTTTTTAGTTTACCTGTCGGATCTTTATTGCATAGCTGGACGCCCAGACCATATGGACTTGCATCCGTGAATAGGAAGATTTCCTCTTTTGGATTAAAAATATGATTCTTATTACAATCTGTCACTAGTTGTTTGATGTGTTCAAATTGATCCTGGTGTTTCTCAGTCCAGTTCCAACGGACGTTCTTTTGTAGCAATTCATATAATAAATGTGCATTTGTAGCCATGTTGGGTATGTGCTTTTGAAAATAATTGGCCATTCCAAGAAAAGAGCGCAATTGAGTAATGTTCTCAGGTCTAGGACACTGCATTATTGCTTTTTTATGTTTTTCAATAGACTTATATCCTTGCGATGAAAGTTCGTGGCCAAGGTACTCTATTTTATCTTTGAAAAATTGACATTTATTTCCATTTACTTTAATATTTAAAAGGTGAAATTTGGCCAACACTGCCTTGGTTTTTTTATAACAGTCTTCTACACTGTTACCCCCAATGATGACATCATCTAGAAATGCCTGAGCAAATGGAAATTCAGTTAGTACATTATCCATGAATTGTTGGAAGATATATGGACTTGTAGCTAAACCAAATGGCAAGCGTTTCATTTTATATAGTCCCCACTGAGTATTAAGGGTTAATAGTTTACTAGAACATTCATCTAATTCAAGCTGTTGATATGCTTGACTTAAGTCCAAAACTTCATAAGTCGTTGCTCCTTGTAATTTGTGCAATATATCTTCCATAACAGGCAGAGGGTAAAACATACGTTCAAGGCACTTGTTTACCGTTACTTTGTAGTTCGCACATATCCTTATATCTCCAGATTTCTTTGGGACAACCACAATTGGGGTAGCCCAATCTGAGTACTTAATAGGCTCTAAAATTTGTTGACTTACCAATTTGTCTAAAGCTAACTTAAATTTTTCTTCCAAGCTATATGAAACACGATAAAATTTTCGAAACGCTGGTATGGCTGATGAATTTATCCTTACATTGACTTTATAATTGGAGACTGGTTTGTTTATACAATCTGCGAATACTGTCTCAAATTCTTTTAGCAAATTTGATTTTAATGATTCTAAATTTTTGTCATTAGTTGTAGATACTGTATCGATAGTTAACGATGTTGATGAAACAAATAATTGTCTCCAATTAGGCCAAAAGAAATTCAAACCTGGTCTTCCTAATATAACATATTTCAATTTGTTTGACACTACGAAGAATGGCAATAATGTATGCCTCTGATCGATTATACATTCTAAATTAACAATTCCAATTACTTGTAAAGTATTGCCATCAGCAGTGCATAATTGTTGCTGTACTGGATAAATCGTAACTGTATGTGCTAGTCTGTTTAGCATGAAATCCGATATTACGTTAGCGCATGCACCGCAATCTACCTCGATCCAAATTTCATGGCCATTAATGTGCATTTTTCTAATGCAAGGAGCACTGTCTAAGTTGTCAATACTATTTATACTTGGCTGTTCTACCTTATAATTATGTAACGAAACGTTATTTAGGCTACTATGCCCAGATAATTTACCTTTTATTTTAGATGTAGCTACTTGCCACATACGTTTTACATTAATGTAAGTCTTGTTTTGACTTTTGCACCATAGGTTAATTTGTTTCCACATGCTGATCATTTGTAAAAACGTATGTTCGGTACCAATATTACGTGGATTCAGATCGTGATACTCGTTCGCCATTGTAATAGTGTAAATAGGTGACCGATTTAATAGTTCTGTCGTATGAGATTAGTTTCTTACGTTCGGGGGAGTATCTATTACCCATCCCCTGACTTCCATATTTTAAACAATAAGTACTCTTACTGATTTCTGCATTGAACGTATATTACAAAGTAACTATATGGTATTCACATATGGTAAACTAGCAGTAGGTTGAGCAACAATCACTAATGTCCTTGTTGACATTCTTATGCCAGTAAGTTGCCTTCGCATAATCCAATTCAATAGAAAACGAATGTAAAATCTGCAAACAACAACAAAGGAAGTCAACTGTTCTGGTTAACACTATTTTGACACAAAATCCTGAATCACCCATCGAGTTCGAATTGCTAAATATTTAATCATTTTATCATAACAATAGAGTCCATATCCTTTTAACCGCATCATTTCTTCTGTAAATTTTCTTTTAGTTCCCCCCTCTTCGGAACTTAAACCGCGTTCGATTTGCCGAGGGGATGCAGGAGATTTTTCCCTGGTGCGTGTGGATTACATTACCGGTTGTTGATTCCGAATATCACCCAACCATGGATAAAATCTTTGTATTTCTAGCCAAACAGGTAGCATGTTGAAACTTACCAGCAACCACTACTTTTAGGACCCCCTCCCCTTCGTAATTTATAACAAATCGATCACTTCATGGCATTGCTGTACATCAAATAATTTAATGGAATTTTCACTGACATACATAATTACATTGACAGTAATGATTGTAACACAAAGTAGATCATTCGATAGTGTGTTTGGTTCGTAATTAGTGATGAGCGCAAGAGTCTTGGACTTGCAGTTTTGGTCCAAGACCAAGACCAGGGATACCGATACAATACTACGACCAAGGGATCCAAGACCAAGACCAGCCTGCAAGAGTCTTGCACATGCACTATTTTAATATTTTTAAAACGTGGAAAGCAAGGGGAAATCATTATATCCTTCACTTGAATTTCTTTGGCTTCTGCAAAAATACCGCTGGAGTGAAGGTGTTCCCAGTTGTGCAAACCGTGTGAATGGATCTGAGAATCATGCCACTGTTACTGTAGCATACTAAACTAAACTTACACTGTACACTACCGTACACTAAACGTACAACAGAAGGAAAAAGTTTCTGTTAAGGGCCAAGTAAAGCCAAAATCTCCGACAAGAGATGGCAGCACTATCTCTGTATATGTCTAATGTATTTTTATCGTTGCACGAAATTTCAATGCTGCTCCTACAAATTCAATCCTAGAGACTTCAGACTTTCACGGAAGAAAGTTTGGCGTGGTATGATCTATTGATTCAGATAAAGGTGGATTATGGTCAGTTTGGAGTCTGTACTGATCTGTGTAATCAAGTCTTTGTGTTCAAAGCTACTAGTCGATTTTATAAAATGTCTGTTGATATGTGTTACTGAAAACTGAGTTCTGTTTTATGTGTTATGCTACGGAGAATTGAGTCTGAATAAAAGAATAGTTTTTGCAGTACACTTGGTAATTGTTCGTCACTTGTAGATAAAGTCGGGAGGAATATTACTAGATGTGGGCTATGGTTTTGGTGGTAACGCAAAAGTTACTTTAGAGTAAGCTAGAGGTAACAAGCGTGTGAGTTTGTATTGAGCACAGAAATGCTTCAAATTCAGCAGGTTGCCTTTGATACATTTGTTCAACAGAAAAGTATTGGTCCACAAACACGTAAGTAATTTTACCGAGCCATCCTGGCTGAGGTTTTCTAAAGTTTTCCACAGTCCCACCAGGCGAATGCTGTAATGGTACCTTAACTCAAAGCCCTGGCCGCTAACTTTCCCATTGTTGTCCCAAGCCTTAGGCCATAGATGCCTGTTAGGCCTAAATAAATTCAAATTCAAATTTGTAAGTAATTATACAATCTATCACTCTTCTGCTAGAGCTCGCTTGAGCCATGACTAGTCTCATTATCGTCAATTGTCTGGGTTTGTGGACATTAGTGCTTCTTAGACGAAAGCAACAACACTAACAAGGGAACCTTATTTGCTGTTCAGCGAGTTTTGACTTCGGACATGTTTTTGGACTCACACTCTGTCATATATTTTTGTCCCGAATAAGTCGAGTTGTGAGTGTAATTTGAGTGTTCGTATGTGTAATTTGAGCGACGTTTAAGCAGTAAAATCAACTTTCAAGGTGAAACTTTATATTAACTACATGAGTTATCAGATGCATTTCCGTAGGTACTTTTACGTGTAGAACACAAATTTCACCATAAAAATGTTCGCAAATTGAATGTTTTTTTATACAAACTCCAGTTTATAATCGAAAATGAACGAAATTCCATAGAAAGTAATGCCGTAAAGGAACAACAATACAACTGTGGGAAAGGGGAAGGTGGGCAGGGGATTATAAATACATAAAAAATAATGGTTTCTAATACCTTTTGGGGGCCTAGGGCGATCAGAGATGAAAAATTACAAAGCTATAAGAAGTGGTTAAAAGTAGATCATTTAAGGTGAAAGATGTATTTATCTAAAACGTAAAAGACGTGTTTTCTTAGGGGGAAAAAAGGGGGGGGGGGTCAGCGCCATTTATGAATATGTTTGTGACCAACTGAAGAAGCAAGAACGGCTACAACTCATGCAAGTTAGAATATTCTTTTATTTAACTTTATTTACAGTACATGGAATAATTATACTTTAAACCAAAAGGATTATCATGAACGCCTGTAGCTGAACTAAAAGCACCATGCACTAAAATTGTGACGAATTAGCTTCCTTATTTAATAACAAAAAAGAACAAATTTTAAGCAACTACACTCTTCTCAACAGCAAAAATAGTGTTTCAAGAAAGCCTCCATAGCCTGATAAGACAGTCCCTTCTTCATGCCACACCGTCTGTTCAAGTATATTGGACTTCATACATTGATATATGACGTAATTCCACGAAACTCTTCGATTTTTTTTTTCGCTTATTACCTTTTGAAAAACAGCTTTACAACTTTTTACCTTTATACGAGAGTCTCAGAAGGGACTACCTCGGAGTGGCCAAGAGTTTGATGCGTTCGCTTTTTGTGCGCGTGGTCACGGGTTCAATTTCCGACGGGGACCTATTGAATGGTGTGGCTCAGAATCCACTTTACCAAGAACTGTAGGTTACGTCCTTAGAAGCCCATCAGCTCGTTTGGGATTAATAACAATTCGATCAACCTTCAGAAGGGAAGATAACTGACAAAATTTTAAAGGGTGATAATTAATATTTCCATAAAGTATATTCGTCCTAAAAAACGATTTACGAATGTAATAAGGAAAACAGTAGACAAATACGTACTCAGACAGTGTGACCCATTCCCAATTTTACGTAACGATCTATCAACAGTGGTACTGTTTATTTAACTGTCTGAGAATTTGTGATGTTATACTTTTTATCATCTCTTCATGTCACCTATAATACTCAAGATAATCCTTTACCTTTTGTCTCTTATCTAGAGCCAGTTAGATTCTTCCGCATTGAGACACACAAACACACACACTCTCAGGGAGACACGCACTCATTCACTAACATTAAGTAGTAGTATCCTTTATCTCGTTACCTTACAGGAACGAACTGTCAATTACAATCTAATCTTAAGGCATGAGGTGATATTTATTTAAAATCGCGGCAATATTTCACCAATAATTTATATGACGAGAACCCACTTTATTGGCTCGAACCCTGCATCTGTGCAATGTTCTACGTGCGTGCCCAAATTGTTGGTTGAGTAAATGTATTACATAAATAAAATTCCTACGGAAATGCTATTTCTTGTCTACGAAGTTCTAATATGATTCGCTAACCATTTTAGTTACCGGTACATAGTAATACTAATATATTATTTTGTACTTTCTACGGTTAAGATATATAACGTTTATACAGAAGCGAAGGTAGGTAGATTCCACATACCAAAGGTCGTAATCACTTCACAGTAAACAGACGTTAAGATTTAAATGAATTTATTTCTATACTCTTTATACAAAGTGTACCTAAAAATAAATTTTAAAAGTAAACCAAAACTACGCTTACATAATTTAGATGCCCACAATGGCTGCGCGATCATTTCCCGCCATATTTAGCAATACAAATTCATTATATAACAGAAAAAAGGAATTAATCATAGAAGACGGATTACATGGAATCTCCAAAGACAAATTTCTATTTTGATTAAAATATCTACGAGGCGAAACAAAATTTGTGGAAATACTTAAGAAGTTTATTTGGTATTTCAACTACTAAAGTGAAAAACGAATAATCAATTTGGAAATGTACTCCCCAAAACAGTGAACACACTAGGTGTTTAGAAGATGCATGTGATAAGTCATAACCCCCCCCCCAAAAAAAAAAAAAACTCAATGTTGTACATTTCAAAAAAGTCTTAAAATTTGATGAAAATTATTTCGTTAATCCTTTTCTATTTTACCCGCTGTAAAATGCTTTGTTACGCTGCTTGAATCACGTTGCAGTCCGCTTAGGATTGGTTTAGATATGTTAAATTAGATTTGATAGAATCACCCGCGTCCATTAAAAATCGTATTTAATGATGCACCTTACCACAAATCTCGCTCTTTAGCTTTGATAAATATGAACTCTAGTTCAAAGATATGAACTCTACGACCGAGACTGACGTGTCGAGACTGAGACTAAGGTTTACAATCGAGACCAAGACCAACACCGAAATTTTCAGGTCGAGACGAGACCAAGACTATCCTAAAATATTCGACGAGAACAAGATTGTCAGTCTTGTCTCGTCTCATCTCGTCTCGATACCATACTTGATAGCCAAATTTTCGATTCTGGATCGTCACCAATCAGTGGGCTATCAGACAAATAACTCCCGGACTCCAGTTTCGACCTCGATTAGGTTCCAAACGCTCTGCCACGCAGAAGTGGTTCATCGACCGGAATAAATAGTCTTTGCGCCCAAGATCTGGTTAATAAGCTGGACGGGAGAGAAGCTCGATTCCCTCTAATTCTAGGATTTTTTCTGGCGAGTCACAGCGACAAGTATGGGTCAGAGCATTGTACTCCCTGAGGAAGCTCCTTCGGTTGACTAAAGTCGAGTACCTTTGGAACAGAGCTTCATACATTCGAGCGAGTTGTTGCGAGCAGAGATCAGCGTTGATGGTCCGACCATCTGAAACAAATTAAAGATGGATCACACCTTCGAAGTTGCACTAAACGCACACCATCACCTTCTGCTCGCACCTTTTATGTTTGACTACGGGTTCCGGAAGGTCACCGGGGTTCGACTACTGGTTTCTGCACCCTGGATTGCAGAAAAACGTAAATTTTTCAAAGCACGTTATAACTCATTTGATGTCTCGGTCATCAAACCTCTGAGCAAGCCGAACGGCACATGTCAACCAGCGTTTGAGCTTGTAAATTGGTCAGCTCGTGGGGTACCACTTGTCAGCGCCTGTTGACCTTACCAAGCTCGACAAGTTTTTGATGACCTTGTAAGATGACATTTGAAGTACCCAGCACACTCGACAATCTGCACGTACTTACTTCGATGGCTTGGCCTACGGCCTCTGGATCCACAGTCAGGTCTTCCGGAACGTGGTTGATCTTGAAGCCTGGTTCTCTGCATTGAAGCACTTGAACCATTTTCTGACGGCGGGTAATCCGACAGTACCTTGTCCTTCCACAGCACAAATTTTAACAACTGAGACTTTTGGTTCTAGTTTATTATTTTTTTTAACGGAACCTAATAACTGCGCTCAGGGCAACATTTTCATCCACATACAGAAAAAAAATGCTATTAGAAGGATAATTAATCATTACAAATATATAAGAATTTCGAAATCTACTATCAAATCTGCTATATGTAAGTATGTTCGTACAGTGGGAAATTATCAGTAAAGGCAGAAACAAAACTCGAGAAAAAGGACGCCAGTAGGGGGTCGCGAACTTAGGTTACACCAAGGTAAACCGAAATACTGATAAGCCGAGAGAATTCTAAACAACTGAATACTCTAGTATGATACATTGTAAAGTCGCAATTGTCTGAGTCTCCCTAGCTCCAGTTTCTGGTTTTGTATCGACGAAGATATTCTTCTCCGCATAATGATCTTCAAGTTTAACTTTTGAGGCGTAGCTACTTACGGAAAGTTACCGCAGAAATGTTCTATTTAGGCTATTGTCAGAGTACCTAAGCTCTCTGAAGAAAATACGCTGTCTCGACTGCAACACTGAAATAAATATTGGTCTACACATTTTGATGAAAATGCTATTACAAATTGATTAAATGACTTACGTATTTTTATTTAATTACCATCATAATCATAATCGTAATTGTTGTTCGTGTTTTACCGATACTGGAGGCAATTTAGACCCTCCATTTCTTCTATTTTTTTATTATTATTATTATTCAGTCGCCACGTGTTTGCGTGTGTGTTACGCCACTGAGCATGATTTCTTGGCGAAGAAAATTACCCACTACGCGAAAGTTCACATAGAATACTGTGGTTTCGTTTACAAGCATTTATTTATGAAAAGACTCAACACATGAAGTTTCTGCAGTACCAAAAGCTTTTGTACTGCAAGTGACAGTATATAGGTGAAGCCGTAAAGATCTCATTTACTTGGTATGGAGAATAATAATTGAAAGTCACGTGATTTGCACATGCTTCATGCTGCCAGCTGGTTGTGGGAGTGAGTTCTTTGTCTTGGTTGCAGCTGGTCCAGGGAGCAAGGCGACCTCTTTTACCTCAGCATCCATCTTTCTTCTTCCTTCTTCTTCTCCTCCTCGTTCTTCTCTTCTTGCTTTGTTCTGAGAACTTCCACCTCTGTTCAAAGTCCAGTTCGTTCTTCTTTCTTCTTCCTCGTCATTTACTTCCCATTGTTTCAATTATCATCGTCGTCCCAGTTCCACTTACCTGTGATTTTCGAAACTATTCAGTGAACTTTACATGCATGGATTTTTTCATCATATTTCAGACTAAAAAAATACAGAATGTTCAGAGAATATCTCCACACTTAAAAATATTCAAGAAGAGAGACGAAACACGTATGTAATTTGTGATATGTGTATAAAAAATGTAAGTTTCGAACTTTTAATTTATGTTTTTTATTCTGTTTCAGCTAAATGACTGGTATTACCAGCTGATAGCGAATAGTGGCTATTCCTCTACAGAAGACACGGTAAATAAAGGGTTATTAAAGAAAAAAAATCAGGTATCAAGATTCAGAGAAACTTCAGGATAAACATAAAAGTCCACTGGTTAAAAATAGGCCTACTGTATAATGGAGAAATGGAGGTCTGGTGCATCCAGAGCATCTTATGAGAATATCGACCCCCCCCCCCCCCCCTCAAACTCATATCGCTACCATAATGAAAGCTGAACAATAGGGTGAACAATTAACACTACATTGCATTACATCCATATACACATAAGAAGCAACTACGGCAGGCATTTGAAATAAACGATAAGCCAGAGTTGCATGGAACATGAAGGATTAATTGAATTCCTTGATAACCAACCCTTCCTGTCGGTATCATTTTCATAGATTTCTTTCTACAGGAAACGAGATTTTGACATTGTTTATTTTAGCTGAGAAAATAGAATACCCGTAAAAATGGTGGACTTCATACGCCTACGCAGTTACGGGTATTATAATTTCTCAGCCTACGCAATTACGGGTATTATAATTTCTCAGCCTACTCAATTACGAGTATTATCATTTCTCAGCTAAAATAAATAATATCAAAATCTCAGACAGTTCATTTGATACATATTCACAAGTATTATTGGGACCGCTTTCCAAAAGTTCCTTGTTCCTTGTCATTATCTTAAAAAATATCAAAAATTCCCCACACGCCCATAAGTACTTAAGTTTTGAATACGCAATATGCGTAAGAAATATCAGATTTTCAAGAATTACAAACAACAACAATCTCTAAGGTAAAGTATTTTAAAGCATCATTCAACCTTTCAAATGGTAATTACAAAGCATAACCATAACAAAACAAAATAGAAACTGACTCATTACGAAATGAACACCAAGAATTGAAGCAAGGCTTAGATTAATATACTGTATGTGCAAACACATGACTAATCGCATTCAAGAGCAGAAACTAAACAAAAAGACGTCTTAATAAAAAGGATTACAATGCATTAATTAAAAAAAATATATGTATAAAATATACGGAAAGAAATAGGTTAACGTACTTACGTATTATCATTTTAATACCGATTCAGGATAACATCATACGGAATGCCAGCTATACCCTTAGTACAATTCTAACAATAATATAATTTCCTGCCGCAGCGCATACAACATACTCCTTCTACAAACCAGAGCTGAAACCAAGTCAGTTTTGGTGACCCGACCTGACCCAAATATACGCAGTAAAAAATAGCTGTGTTAATTCAATACAATGCGGTGTCCCAGTGTGACTACCACTTTTTGTGTTAAATCAACACAACACTCGGTGTTGATTTCGGTACTGCGGATACAGCTGCAGCTAGATTTGAACATGGGTTGTTGAGTTAGAATTGCAGTATCTTACCGTCTGGGCTACATCCCCAGATAGAAAAAAAACACTCGATTCAAATAGAATAGAGGATAAAAAAATGTTGCTGAACCCCAAACACAAAGAAAGTTGCTCTCACGACTTATGCCATGGTTTAATCACTTCTCCATTTGTCAGTTAGGGGTCAGAATTCCCATTCATTGAGAATATGTTCCATTTCTATGAAAGCAAGCGCAGCATATGACATGATGTTACGATAAGAAAGCGGAAAGTGATTAAACCATGGGATAAGTCGTCCAAGTAACTTAGTTTGTTTAGGGTTTCAGCAACATATACTTCATCCCCTACGCTGTTTGAATCTATAGTATAGTCGTTTAATTCAAACGTTGTTCAATAAATACAGTTCTAGTGCTTTTTTCTGTCTCACAATTTAGCCAAGTCGGTAAGACGATCGATTTCTAACTAAGGAACCCATATTCAAATCTCGTTGCAGCCATAACTTTCTTTTCTCCCAGTACCGAAATCAACACCGTGTGTTGTGTTGAATTAACTCACAAAAAGTGGTAGTCACGCTGGGACACCGCATTGTCATGAATTAACATAGCTATTTATTACTGTGTAGGTGGCCCGGTTCGAAACTGGACCCGAATGACTCGGTTCGAAACTTGACCCCAATGACCCAGTTGACCCGATCTTGATCCGAATGCCTCGGGGCCCGGTCTTGACCGAAATCACCAAACTGAGTTAACTCGGCAACCCCATGATCGAATCTTAACTAATTGATTCGGTGGCAATATCTTGACTCGGTGACCAATCTTATTTCTGTCGTTACAATTAATCCATATTATGATATGTTAGAATCCTCGAGAAGTAGGGCCTAAACTATGTACGGAAGCTTCACTTTATATTTGAGAATTTTAAAAGATTTTAATGCTTTTATCCTATTTAATACTTGAAACAGAAAATTATTTCAGAATAAGCTTCCCGAGAAGGTATTTGCAGACCCCCGGTGGCATTTTTGTTCTTTCCGGGGATATGAGACAATTCCATATGTTATTGCTATCGTTACGAACTTTTCGGCGTTATAAATTTTGTACTCTGCACAGAGAAAAATCTTTGTGTGTGGTTAACAAATATATATATATATGCGCTCCTGCGTAGCCTAGTCGGTAGCGCGCTCGACTTCAATGCGAGCGGTCCCGGGTTCGATTCCCGATGGGGGCTCAAATATTTCGGTGTTGACCCACCAGCATCGTGAGGACAATTGGGGAGCTGCTGTGAATAAAAGAAAGTGGCGATCACAGTGAGAGCTTCGGCTCTCCTCTCCCAACCCTTCTGGTCAGCGTGGGAGCAGTAGACCAACTCCTCCCTTCGGGGAGAGGCCTCATCCACTAGTGGATTGAATATGGCTGTGATTTATTATTATATATATATATATATATAATTATATATGTGTGTCCAAATAGTTTTATTTGGTTTAAACAAGTTTTTTAAACGGATTTCATTTCTAACAGCGAATAAAAAAATACGATGGTAGCGAGAAGACTTGAACACGGGTCGGGTAGTTGGCAACTTGATGCCTTATCTACCAGCCCATAAAGCTTGTTTGGCTGAAGTTAAGTGGAGTTCGACTTATATAAGAAAACTTTTAGATATTAAAATTTCTAACATCGTTCTGCAAAGAAATACAATAGAGTCACGGCACCAGTTTCCAGCCACTACAGTTTTAAAAGTAGTTAAATAAGGCGTCTGATGTTTGACTCGAAGTTTTTTTAAAAATTAATATACATGTACAGACATAGATAAAAATACACATGTTGAAAGAGGAAACACAGCAGAAACAAATTGAAATATATTTGTTGAATACTTTGGCATTTATTGCGTGGCTGGATTACTGGTTCAAAGATTTGGCGTAAAGCCAGTAAATGGCCACGCAATAAATGCTGTTAACTGGACCCAATGTTAATTATGTATGGTACCAGTTTCCAGCCACCGTAAAAAAGTGCAGTAGAATGGGCCATGGGTAGAGACGAACTTTTTTCGTTAATGCGATACGTGCGAAACGTTAAAAAAATGGGTATATTTTAGAAGCAGAAATCACGTTTGTATTCTCGCGAATTTTTTTGCAAAATTCGACATTACTTGCGATAATGCGAATGAAAACGAAAAAGTGGAATTCGTGGCTAATTATTGCTAATAATAAATAAAAATCGCATTTCCAATATTATTTAACTTAAAAATCGTTGTATTTTACCGAAAACGTGCACGACGCTAAATTAAGTTCTCCCTAAAATCCGTGAGCTTGCATGGCGTGATGTCATTTTCTGGGATTTTTCACGCCTCTCCGTAGTCTCCGTGTGTCACCAAGGCCAGCCGAGAGAGACTACCAAAAATATACTGTTTACAAGTACCATAGTTTTTTTTTTTTAAGAATGTGCTAAATTTTTAAAAATAAATGCGACATAAATGCTAAAATTGTGATAATTAATGCTATAAAATATCAAAATTGTTGCTACAAAGATTCGTCTCTAGCCATGGGGCAAAGTAGACTAGTTTCCAACTTTCAATCATTCTTCTAACTTTAATTATTTGTTTTATATCATGATGATGAGTGTTCAGCCCGAAGGCAGTTCCTGACCCATGCAGGTAAACCGATGGTGGTTTTCCATTGCCTTCCACCAGATGAAGATGATGTCATAAGGACGGAACTTACAGTTTAATTTCAGCGTAACCATCTGCGTCCCGAACGGTAATCGACCCCGGTACCCATTGATTACACGGCAGTGAGCCTTAGCACTGATCCACGAATTCCGCCAGGTTTTTCAGGTTGGGGGTGTAGAGTAAAAATTAGGAGGGTGTAAGTGAAGTTTTGGATGGTTTCTATCTATTTTTGACTGCAAAAATTTTAAAGTTGGGAGGGGGTCTCGAGGATCTGGGGGGTGACGCCCTTACAGGGGAGGATCTGGCGGAATACTGCACTAGCCCTGATAGGCTTAGAACTATCCCTAATACTGCCTGCAGTACGTAACGAAGGCATTTTTTTTTATTTTACAGCATTAAAAGGTGTCCTTTTTTTTCTTGACTTTTTTGCCGCTTGTAACACTTACGAGCGATGTTTTCGTTTGTTAGAACACTGTTAACAAACACAAGTTAATATGTTTTGCATGTCTAGAATGTGGACTCTTTTGTTATATTTTCTGTTATACATTTTTGTTATATTTTATTTTCTGTTATTTATGTTAAACGTTTAGAGTAAGTCTGACTAGTGTGGACAGAAACTGGGACCGGGCAGTTACTGGTAGCGTGTGGCTGGAAACTGGTGTTTCTTGATATATGCTATAAGACTATTTTTCGAAACATGAGAGAAACAGCGAGAAAGTGAAATTTAAAGATTATTAAGATATTTTTTAAAAGTATTTACAGATTTCGTCACGTGATTTTTTGACAAAATATAGAGAATGGAAACATTCACTCCGAGAGTGGATTTTCAAGAGTGTTTGTAGAATGCACATAATTTTAAAATGCATGAACTTCCTATTGCCAAGAAGAAATATGTCTCAAAAAGTAGAGAAAATTAATTCCACAACCATTAATTCTTCATCAAAAACGAAAAAGAAAATTATCGAATTTGAGAAAATTTTGGACTCAATCTGGCTCTGACTAAATTTTGCTCAATTTTGAACACGTGATGGTGCTCAAAACATGAAAAAATATTTATCAGATAATGAAAAAAAAAAGTCTCAAACATGAGGTAAGACTACTCGAAACAGAGTTTAAATTTCGGCTCAAAAATGAGAAAAGTTTCAGAAATGAGAAGAAATATATTCAAAAGTGACGAAGCATATGCTCAAAATGTTGAGAACGTAACGACTCAAAAGATAGCTCCGGAGCTACGAAAATGAGAAAATAGTTGGTCAAAATTGAGAACATTTGTTTCAAAGTTTTGAAAGGGTAATCACTCAAGATCATTATGAGAGCTAAAAAAGTGGGAAAATATTTATTCGAAATTGAGAGAATCATATTCACATTGTGAGAAGAAATTTACTCAAAATGACGTTGAGAGCGAATGAAGATGAGAAAATATGTATTCAAAATTGCCCCAAGTCTAACCTGTAGTGGGACTACACCTCTAACAAATAGTAGAGAACCGTATCCGTGATCGCATCTGTGATTCTCAGCTCTTTTCTGCAACCACAGAAAAGCCCTCCATTCCGTCTAATTAAAGATAAACGCAGGCGGCAAAGATAAAAATATTATTTTATAGAACAAAGGATAAGTGTAAATTTCCCCCTGTACGTGCTGTACCCTGCATACACTATTTACATTCCTGACGTATATATCCATCTGAGGTATATATAATTTTACAATACTCCATTGTGTTTGTACAATACCTTTAATCTGCATAATGAATGATTATTAAACATATGTAAATCGTGTACCAATAATACAACACAAAAAACAACAATTTAGCATAATACAAAAAAATTACTCACTTCAACTTTACACTATTAAAAGTAGAGACATCTATTGACACAAGCGAGAAATGCAACAGGCGACAGTATGTTATGAAACTCATTCATTCCCCTTTATTAGGAGTTTTTTTTACTGCCACAAACAACACTTTATAATCTTACGAAAAATAAACCTTAGAAAGCATAAGAGTTAAACTTAGTTCCCAACAGTATGTTTTGTTTTTGCGGCGATCACGCCCGCGTATGAATATCACATGCAGTCACAGGGATACAGATTGGACTGTCCGACAGAGAATTTAGTTCTTGCTTTTATGTTTGAAATCATTGCACTTGTTTACGATATTATTTTACAACGCTCGCCAGATAATAAACTATGTTTACAGATTTCATTTAATTATCTCGCAGGATTGTAATATTACCTTTCCAGAGACACACAGTTTGAATAATTTCATCAGCTCAAATTTGAAAAGTATGCCTTAGCTCGGATTTGAGAATTACCATTCTCAAATTTTAATTTTTGAGAATATTTTTTCTCACTTTCAAGTAAAATTTACTCGATTTTTTTGAGTAGGAAAATTTATTCATTTCTAACAAAGTCATTTTTAACAGTGTTGCTTCACCTTAATTATCCACTAACAAATTAATTTTCTGAAATCTTAAAAAACCTGCCTGCCTACCTTAGCCACTGTGATTTTATTACTTCTACAACATCGGGTGAATCATCTGTAGGAGTTCTACATTATGGAATCTTCTCTATACTCCGGTCTCGCATATCTTTCTCAAACTCTAATTTTCAAATACTCACAATTTATGTTCATCAGCCAGTGGCGTACTACAACTTTCGCAACTATAAAGTATTACTGGCGAAATAACATTTTTGTATCAATTTACATGAAATTTTCCTGATATTATTCGGGAGGTTAGAAACTTCTGAACTGAATAGAAACATACGTTGTCCGATTTTAAGTGACCTTTTATTTCTTCCGTGATCAAGTTTCTGTTTCCTACATATGCTTTTAAGGATTTAAACTTGTTTATTTACTTCAAGATCTCATTCTATTGTTATGTTTCTATTTCCTTTATCTTTGGTGTTTCAGCGTGTTATATTTTTTCTTTAACTTCACCTATAGACCTATCTTCTCACACACTTCCATTACCTGTTATTTTGTTGTGTATCTACATCAACTGCGTAAACGAACAGCTGCTTCAATCTATTTAGACTTCTTGTTCTCTTTTAATTTTAGAATCGCATATTCTAATGCAAATTAAAGAGCAATGGTAAGAAGGCATCGCTATGTTACAATTCTTTGTGACTCTGGAAACTATCTCACACTATTACATATACGTAAGTATGGTAATTATGAGGACGATGAGATACATCCCCAATACCTGAACAAGTTATTTTCCCCAGTAGCACACAAACGTTGAAAAACAGTGGATACAACGTAATTTGTAATTTGTAGTCCTGCTGCGTAATTTTACCGTTGTATATGTATCTAAACGTTTTCCTGTTCAACGGTTTATTCGACGTTTAGAATCAACGGACTTTTCATCGTCAAGATGTGGACGATGAACAAACGTATTTTGGAAACTTTTGTAACGTTGTGTTTACTCACCTGTTCATCGGTTCAGAAGTACATTTTACATTTGGCCAAAAAAGACATTGAATCTCTTTACGGAGAGCTACTGGCATTAGTTGCTGTCTTCGTCAACTTCTTTCACGTTGATATATAAACTTCGTTTGAAAATTATCCACCTGTCTGCAGTGAGGTTCGAAACTGGAACCTTCCGCACTCGTCGTTTGTAGCTCGTCACTCTAACCACTCGGCAATGAAGGAGCTTCATTGTAATTAATTCTCTACTATTCATTTTATGTTACGAAGACTTAATCTGAAGTAAGTCATGTATAGGTTGGGAATTCGACACTAGGGTAGGGGTTGTGGAAACAGCTTCGTTGATTTTTCTCTCCCATCCCGCTCTATCAGATAATTCACAGCATTGCTAACAGATGGTAGTGCAGTAAGATGGCATATATATATATAAAATGGACAGAAAATGGCTGAATGTCATATTCAGCCGTTTTCTATCCACTGTTGGATGAAGGCCTCCCCCTTTTCTCGGTCTGCTGCTATCCTCATCCCTGTAGTTCCTGAAAAACGCTTAATTTCATCTACCCATCTTACATTTGGACGTCGTCTCGGTTGTTTCTTTTCTCTAGGAATCCAAAGTAGTAGTACATTTGTCGTCCATCTTCCATCTGTTCGTCTAGCTATGTGATCGGCCCATCTCCACTTCATCTTCTTCGCAGTCTTGATTACATCCTCTACCTTTGTTTTTGCGCGGATCCATTCACTTGTCTTCCTGTCCTTCCTGCTTATTCCTAGCGTGTATCTCTCCATTGCTTTTTTGTGACTCTTAATCTTTGAGTTGTTTTTGCATTCAATGTCCAAGTTTCACAACCGTACATCACAAATAAGACACATTGATTATAAACTTTACGCTTAAGACACATTGGTAGTTTGCCTTTGAAAATAAAGTGTAGTCTTCCAAACGAACTCCACGCCATTTTACATCATCTATTTATTTCATCAGTCACTCAAATTGGCATTCGATCTTTTGAGCTGGCCTAGGTAAACATAATCGTCAACTATGCCCATTGGCTCTGCATTAATCTTTGTTTCCTTCTTTCCAGCATGTTGGTTGTATATTACTTTTGTTTTACTTAAATTCATCTTAAGGCCTATTTTCAAACACTCATTACAAAGTACTTCCATTTTGGTTTGTAGTTCTTCTGCACTTGAAGCAAACAGGACTATATCATCAGCGAATCGTATGTGATGAAGATATTCGCCAATTTTTATTTATTTTTATTCCAACTTCAGCCAAGTTTAAATTTTGGAACACTCCAGGACCGCAGAAAACTGTTTTGGAGAAATTGAATCTCCTTGCCTTACTCCTTTCATATTTAAATTTTTCACTTTCTTGATGCAGTCTAAGCAGTAACTTGATGTATGCACTTTCGATGCTTTGTTGTTCAAGTGATTTAAGTACTGCTGCCAAGAGAACCGAATCGAGAGCTTTTTCAAAATCTATGAATCCCAAACATTGTGGAAGTTCATATTCATGAGTCCTTTCCACAACTTCATTCAATGTCTGTATGTGGTCCGTTGTGATAAATCCAAGATGGAATCTGGCTTGTTCTCTTCCCTTATTGAAATCTAGGTCTCGTTTAATACGATTCAAAATAACTTTGGTGAACATTTTGTATAGAATTGACAGTAAACTAAATGGTCTGTAAGTTTCGATGCGTGTCCCCTTTCTTGTACAACAAAATCATAACAACATTATTCCAACTTGACGGTATTCCTCACTTCCTCAGACACATCGAGAATAATTTCGCAAGATCCTCTTTCATATTTTCACCTTCCTATTTAAACATCTCTGCTGTGAGTCCATCTTCTTCTGGCGATATTCCGTTCTTCATCCCTCGAAGTACTTTATCCACTTCTTCTTTCATTATGTCTGGGACATCTACATCATTTTCTTCTGAATCTTCATTTCCTAGTTCTTCTTCGCAGTTGTACAATTATCTATAGAAATTTTCAAATATTTTTATAATTTCCTTCTTACTACGTGTTACGGTCCCGTCTGGTCTCTTGACTGCTATTATTTGCTTTTTCCCTATCATGAGCTGTTGTTTGCTTTTCTTCAGGCTTTTGTTTTCCTCGATTGTATTTCTAACAAGGTTTTCGTTGTATCTTCGTACATTCTCGCTTATTTTCTTCCTTACGGTTTTATTTCGTTCTTCGTACTCAATCCTTGTCATGTAATTTTCCTCTTCTTTAATTCCCTTCTTTTCTTCATCAAGAGTTTAGTTTCTTCTGAAATTTTGCTCTCTTTATTCTTTTTGATGCCTGCTATTTCCTTGGCTGCTTCTCTTATCATCTCAGTCAGTATTTTGTTTCTGCTATTGATGTCTTCTTCATCCTTTAACTCTTCCAAGGCGCTGAATCTGTTGCTTAGTGCTATCTCGAATGCCTGTGTGTTTCCCTAGGTTTTCCAGATCTAAAACTGGCGGTTTTTCTCTGGTAAGTTTCTTTCTCTTAAGTCTAGTATTTAGTTTCAGCTCACATCTTACCATCGAATGATCGCTTGAGATTTTGAAACTGTTCACTACAGACACGTCTTGAATAATTTCCCTGTTATTCGTTAAAACGTACTCTATTTCGTTTTTAGTCCCATTTAGGCCTTTCCATGTCCATTTCCTCTGGAGCGGCTTCTTGGAAAATGTATTGGAAATGAAATGTCTGTTAGCTTCTACTTCTCTCCTCTCTTGTTTCGTTTGTCAAATCCGAGGTTGCCCACTTTCGTGTCACTGCTCTGCTTAGTTTTTACTTTCGCATTGAAATCTTCCATTATAATTTTGTAATGCGAATAGCTACTATCCAAAATCTTCTGTATCTCCTCGTATAGGTCTTCGACTTCCTCATCCGGATGCGAGGTTATTTGAACATACACTTGTATAATTTCCATACTGTATCTCTTGTTTACCTTTATTACTACTCGTGCTATTCTATCTGAAATTCCTTTAATGTCAGTGATCCGTGACTTCAGGTCTTTATTTATTTTAAAGCCAATATCAACTGTTCTTCATTCTTCCTCCACACTTCTGATAGTCCTATGATGTCCCACTTAATCCTTGTTAGTTCATTCTGCAATTCTTTTAATTTGTCCTCTCCTGTAAAAGACTGAGAGTTTAGAAACGCCACGTATAGGTTCGTTCGAGTTGCCGTGTCTGTGTCCTGACAGTCTATAGTCCAAAGCCGAGCATTTTTACCTTCTGACTTCCTGAAGGACTGACCGCTGCCAGCTACACTCCGTCCTACGGGCAATGGGGCCTCCGAGGCTGTTCCCTTACTTGTACCAACATGTGTAAAGAAAGGAGGGGGTGCAGACATTTGACTCACCACGCTGTCTGCTAATGCGGGTAGTGAGCAGCGCATTCATGTTAGTTCGCCAAGCAGTTGCTTGGGTACTAACAGGTCCGACGACGTGAACGTATGGTTTGGACATTAGGCGTCTCCCCGGTCGGTTCCCTTAAGCCTTAGCAAGAGGAATTAAGGGGTCTCCTCACAGTTAGTGGCAGAAGCCTTTTGGAGCGACAATATATATGTAATTTTTACATCATTTAAAGTCTTCGTAACATAAAAGGAGCAGTATGAAGATCCTTCGTTGTCGACTGGTTAGAGTGACGAGCTGCAAACGACGAATGCGGAAAATTAAAGCTTCGAACCCCAATGTAGACAGATGGAAAATTTACAAACAAAATTAATATATCAACATGAAAGAAATGGACGAAGACAGTAACTATGGTCAGTAACTCTTCGTCAAGAGGTTCAATGCTCTCTTCTGGTCAAGTGAAAGAGGTGATTTTGATGCGTTGAACAAATGGGAAAATACAACGTGAGAAAAAATGTTTTCAAAATACGTTCCTCAGTAACACACACGTTGATTAAACGTTGACAAAACCGTTTTAAAGTCCGCCTTTTCAACAGTTTATTCAACCAAACAGCGTTGAATTACCCAAAAACCTTTTTGGTTGAATAAACTATTGCAAAGGCGGACATTCAAACATTTTTATCAACGCTTTATCAACGTGCGTGCTACAGGAGTTTGTTCAGCGTCCACTTCTTGACGATGAAGAGTTCGTTGATTCTAAATGTCGAATAAACAGTTGAACAGGCGGGCATTTCATATGGAAGTAAACGGGAAATGCATTACAACGTTAAAATTACGTAGCAGAACTAACACTGAATCCAACGTTTTTCAAAGTTTCTGTGCTACTGGGGTTCGGAATTCCAAATCGTATCAGAATATTGTATAGCTGCCCCCATTTTGATAGAATCATACCTTAAAAATAATAAACAACTGGTGAACTATCGCTTTGCAGTCTCATTTCTTCTCTAATATTTTTCTCTCAAGGCGAAAATCAGGTATGATGTACATTTATTTCTCCTAAATCCATATTGGTGCTCTCCAATTATTTCATCTACTTATACACTTAGATGTTTTAGCAGGATATCACTAGAAACTTCGCAACAAGTTCAGAGTTACGAGATTTCGCAGTAATTATTACAACATCGGGTA
>JAGDQP010003684.1:23674-56426 GCA_022664845.1 Lepisma saccharinum
TCTATTCCTCTGGAGACTCCTTCTATCTTTATATAGTACATGTATTTTATTAATATATGTTGTCCGTTGATAATGCAGTTCGTTCGCTTTGTAAAAATGAGGCAGTGCTAAATGTAAGTTAACATTTTTTAGATCATGATTTAAAATAATACCATTTGCAAACATGGTAAGAAAGGATGAAGGTGGTTGGACTAAAACCATCCAATATTAATTATAAGACTAGTAAAGACAAATGTTCAAATCTATAATTTATTTCTTTGAACCAGTAGTAGATTCAATGCATCTGCCAGATATTGTCCAAAGAATAACTGATACACTTTTCTTTTTAATATAAATTAGCTTAATTTTGAATCGTTTAAATGCTGAATGTAAATAGTAGATATCAAATCTTTAGAAGCTAAGCGCTGGGCTAGAACATCACGCGTATTATACAAAAAAAATAAAGGTTTCGACAAGAGTTACGTTACAAACATTGAAGAACTGAGATGCTATAGAAATTACATTTTGATTGGATTTTCTACTTTATGTTCATTGAGAAAGAAGTTCTCAACATTTTCCACGTGTACTAATTGAGTCAAAAGTTCTTTCAGTCATTTTTGAATTAATTCTATTTCACTAAAGCTACTAAAAATGTACATAATAAACATGTAGCTAATAGAAGCACAGAAGAAGGACTATACACATTCGCTACAAAGGTAACTGAAAGTATGAATGCAAACGAAAGAATGATCAATGCTTTCTATACTATTCCGTTTCTTGAGAGATTTTTTTTTAGTGTCGCAGCATAAGATGTAGGCATAACATTATTTTTGTTGATTCTAGAATCTTCTGAAAGCAGAAGATGAAAAGGAAAAAAAATCTTATGACAACTTAAAAGAGTTAGGCAAAGAAGAAGGGAAGCTTTTTTTGTTTCTGTTGCTTAAGAGCCTTGTCCTTTCTTACACCGAAGCCATGTGCGACGACTCGTTCAATTTTAAACAATACAATCTTCTTTTACTCTCTTTACTTTTCAATTAAGAAGTATCATGCAGTCTCTTATTGGTAGGTGGCTGAAGGTAGCGGAACTCAACAACTGTTTACGAAGACACTCTACCCTAGTTGACAGTTGAAAGAAAAATCCTTTCCTTCCCAAGTGTCTCTCTCTCTCTTTCCTTCTCTCTCTTTCTCTCATATGCTCTCGTTTTTTCTTTTACTTTCCTCATTTGTTTCCTCGTTTATGACCGAGAAGGTTGTCAATTGCTTTTATGAACGATTTGTGTCGTTACCGGTTTCCAAAGATCCTTTACTGGCTTCGTTTCCCCCCCCTTACTCTCCGTTCTTGATTAGTTTTGAAATTTTGAATGAACAGTCAACGTTCGCTTAAGTGCTCAACACCCAGAGTACAAGTTCTCTACTGCATTTAGTTTGATGGATATATTTAAGCTATTACGTGCAAATAAATGTTGGGACGGTATATTTAACAGCTCTCCAGAGAACTTGGTCCATATATGATATTCAGCAGAATTTCACACATTCGTGTATGTCAGAGGAGGAAAATGACCATTATGCACATATCAACCATTTCTTTATGTCCGTGTTGATGGACAATGGCCAAACAGAAAAATAATTTTTCATATACTGACTTTACCAAATTCTAAACTGATACAGATTTGCAAGACAGAATTTGAAGCAATGATGAAAGCACTTAGTGTGCGTTCGAAAAGCTTTTCAACCTTCCTGTTCTAATCTATGCCCTTATCTCAAAATATGTAATTTAATGGGTCGGTTTCTTTCTGCGTAACCACGTCTAAATTCTTGTATTTGCGTTTTATCTTTTAGAGTGTAAAAAAATATTAAAGACAATTGTGTTCTTACACACCTCGACAACAACGCGATTCTATGATCAAAATAGGCGTTTACAATCACTATTATGTAAACAATGGCATTTTTTTTTATTTTTTATTTTTTTTTACTTGTGAGTGTGAATATAATCTTCACATTAATAATTTAATGTAAACTGATTTTTACGATTCGAGCCCGTTTCTGATCTTAAACAATTCGGAATATAGAATTGAATAAGAAAATGTTTTTTCTCTAAAACCAAGGCAGGCAAAATTTAGGACAGCAATTAAAATGTTGCTGTTATTTGATAATCATCCTATGTTCGAGGTTATATTTAATCTCTAAAGTTATAAAACGGTATACTAATTGTTTAACGCCAATTTAAAAGATTTCGTATTTATTACTGTCCGTTTTTAGAGTTTCTGATATTTATCCTCTTTTATGTTGTAGCTTCCAACCTGAAGCAATAGAAAAAGAAAACTAATTTACGAAGAAAACAATTCTTCTACAATATAGTCGTTTGCTCAAGAAACAACTTGCACACAATGTGAAACAACTTCTATGTACACGAATTTATCCTTTAAATCCCCGCAAACTGCCAGACACCAAACCTGCCCAGATTGATTTCTTGAAAATTTCTTATACGAGCCGCACATATCGTCGTCATTGGGAACGCTTTCTTCCGTTCATAGTCAATCAAGGTGCAAACATATGGTTGTTAGAATACCTAGTACAGAGAAAACAACACGATATGACCCTGTTTGCGGGTTCCCGGTTACCAGAATGGTTAACATGCGCGTGGTCACGGATTCAATTTTCATCACAAGGTCCCATCTTCAGAAACTCACCACCTTGTTTAGGACGTTAATAATTATTAAGTCAATAGGCTATACAGTATAGGTATTGAGCGTTAAAATTCGAGTACACAAAGCCGGGATTCGACCACGAACTGAGTGATTACTACACAAAGCATGCAATATTAGACCACGGATGACGCGCAGCAGATTTTTGTTGTTTTTGTAAATAATACCGTGATTTGCATATGTGAATATTCTTATATGGACAAACATTAGTATAACCCCTTTCATAAGAACTACGACTTACTTTAGTAGCATTCTTAAATTAACGAACTACTTTACAAGCAGTTTTAAATGAAGGCTTAATTTACTACTTACATTTCATCTGTTGTCGCTTCTATAATTAGAAGTAGATGAAGGGTAAAAATGTAACACGTTCCAAATGTCGTTTTTCACTTAAAGAAATTCTTCCGAGTGTCAAAGGACATATAAGTCTGCGGTCGTTCCAAATGTCATTAAATTTTAGAAATAGTTCATATTCGTAAAAACTGAGGTAGATATAGCTGTGTTTAACTGTCTGAATAGGTGGAAACTTTTTCTTTTGTCCCGTGAAATTCCAATTTTGATACAATAAAGATACTGTACCCGGTGGAAATCGCTAATCAACATAATGTGTTCGAAAGAATATACCTTTGTAGAATTACCTTTCGGAATTGAGCGAAACTCGAATTACAGTTTGCGAAATTTTCTTCCGAACGCCTGGAGGGTAGACAACACTTCATACATATGCGAGGAAGGTATGCATGCATTTCTCGTTTACTTCCATATGAAAGGTTACGGTGAAGATAATTTATATGTTAAATGAAAGTTATTGTTCAAACGTTGACGGGATTATTAATTAATCTGATCCCTACTAAATGTGTATATTATATACATACAGGATGTCTCAACGGGAAATTTCATTCCCGTTTATTTCGAAACGAATTGATTTCCAGGAAGAATCCTGGCACATCTCACATTTAGTTTCAAGGAAAATGTACCATTGTGGTAAAGCATTGGATCCTGCTCCATTTCTTGTTGTCTGGTGGCAATAAGCTGTTTTAAAAAAATAACAACGTAGGTCAAGTGATATACATGAATGGTCTTTCGATCTATTTACAAAAAAGTGACGATTTATGATGACAGTTAGAGTGCTCATAACATTAGTGTAAAATATAACCTAACCTACCAAGTTTCAGTTTATAATATTTCAGAGTTCTACATGCAATTTTTCGCACAAAGTCTTCAAAGAAACTAGTAAATGGTCACTTTTTTTGTAAATAGAATAGAAAGACCATTCATATATGTCACTTGACCTATGTTATTACTTTTAAATAGCTTTTCGCCACCAGACAACAATGGTACAAAGAAATGGAGCAGGATGCAATGTTTTACCACAATGGTACATTTTCCTTGAAATTAAATGTGACGTGGGTGGAGATTCTTCCTGAAATAAATTGGTTTCGAAATAAATGGGAATGGAAATTCCCATTGGGTCACCCTGTATTTATATAATACTCACATTTGGCAGAGATCAGTACAATTAATTATCCCGTTAACTTGTTTCATTTAACATACAAATTATCTTCACCGTAACCTTTCGTATGGAAGTAAACGCGAAATGCATGCATACTTTCCTCGAACATATATGAAGTGTTGCCTACCTTCCAGGCGTTCGGAATTTCGCAAACTTTGAAGTCCTGTAACTCGTGTTTCGATCAATTCCGAAACGTAGTACTACAAATGTTCATTTGAACACACCATCAATACAGTGTTGATTTGCGATTCCCATCGGAGACAGTTTCCTTGTTAGAACAGATGACATTTCAACCCATTATTTATGTAAAATGAAAGGGAAAATGTTCTTACTGCTGAAACATTATATCATTCATTCTGTGAAGCAAAAAATTATTCTTGTTTGTCTTTGTTTCGTTTCTAGGAGTATACTCTCGTTATCTGCGAAAGTAATCGATCTACAATTACACAACTTTGAAATTAGTCGCATTGGTTTTAATCCCAGAGATACAATGGAAATAACAAAGAAATTAATATGTATCAATTAAGTTGAGCATATATCAAGTGCATTCTTTGATGCACTGATATAATATAAACTTTCTCTGACGTCACGTGGTAATATACGTTATACATTGATGCACTTTACTGCATACGAAGGCACAGACGAATTGAAAACTCACAAGTCGATACACAGAAAGTATTTTAAATTGTTAAGTTGACTCTGCACAATGGGGTTTATTTATAAGTTAGTGTGTTCTTTACCGCTGCTATATAAAAGAAGCATTCTTCTCAGATATTTAACTTAGAAAATAAACTTTATTATTATTGTCAAAAGAAGTAGAACTGTTACATGTAGTGATATTTTCGTGTACAGTATAGTGATCTGTACACAACATTGATTTTACTCCAAACGAAACCGGACTTAAGTACTTTTGATGCTGGTATGGAACATATTGCTTCTTTGTTCATAGTTGCTCTATCCAGGTAACTTTTCAGTAGTTTACACAAATTTTACGTTAATTTTGTCGTTTCTCTATTTCTTGAATAATTATTCTAAATCCAATGCATTTTCTTGTATTTATGAACAAGAGTTGTAGCTCAAAATTAAATAGCTTAGTTATTAGAAGACAGCACTAGAGAAATCCTTAAGAATACTGTTTCACTTTTTTTTTTAAATCTCTTCGGCGTTTCATTTAATCTTTTCTTTCCACTTCTATTCAATTTCATCTTTTTATGCTAACATGAAAGAGAGAGGAAGAACGTACAAATAATGCACGGAATAAGAGAATTTCAATCACAACAAATACATATATTTTGTCTCTCAGAATACGTGAATTATTTTCATACAATTTTGATTCCTTCCTTCACAGGCTAAGAAATGCATTATTTGAGTTTATGTTCCAAATTCCATTTCATCATATGAGTTATTTGGGAACATCAAACACATCTTAAATTATAAATTTAAACAATTCGTCTAAGGTACGAGTTTTTAATACATTTCATTCTCCGAGTGGAAGTATCATGAGTGCTATCTCGATAGTAATATTATTGCAAAAAAAGATAATAGGATGCATAATACTAACATAAACATATATGGAAAATAAATAGTTACTCATTAAAGAAGGAAAGATAAAAAAAAAATGTTATTTGTTAATAGCAATGGATAGCTCAAACAAGTTGACATGAAATGGAAGCAAGTGTGTATGTTTAAATGATTGGATTTTAAAGATTTACACACCTGTGCAAATAGTACACTGCATTAATGCGCTTTTACTTGCACACAGAATGACTGTTATACCAGGAAACTGTTGGCAGAAAGAAAGAAATCCTTTGTGTGCTTGTGTTTCTGCGAATTTTCATTTTCAAATTATGAATATACTTCACGACTGGTTAAAATCTTTACTTAACTGACTTTAGCAGGGAAAAGATGCAAAGAAATTGATACTATCTTCAGATGGAACTCCTCTCAATTCTGTCTGTTACCTATTCACGCAGAGTTATCGCATTTCCTTTGCTTCCAAAGATAGTATAAACACTTATACACAGATGTGTGTGTCTGTCTAATATTTTGTATCATAAATATTCTAAGAAGTAATGCTAGGACACAGTTAAACGTGATTCAAATAGAATAAACGTTCTAGAACCATGAAAACGTAGATATAAGTTACGTGGCGATTATGAAAACATACAGCTCCAAGATCATCGGGTGTGCGGGAACATGCTCACCTCGGAACCGGGAGGGCCTGGATTCAAACTCAAGGACCTACATTTTGTTTTCTAGGGTGCCATTTGTCCAGCTTTTAGCCGAATAGACAGCTTTTGGCTTTTGATGGACATGTCCTGTGTCAGATTTAACATTCAGGCAGCACTTCCCATCTCAGACAATCTCAAAATCTGTTTAAAAAAAATAGTAAATTTTACTACATTTAAGGATAGTATATTGTAGGCACTAAATTGCTTTCTGATTACCTAGATCTCGCAGGGAAATCCGTAAATTGGCTCTATGTTTCCAGATTTCGAATTCCAACTTATAAGGAGTAATAGTGTAACATGTAGTGACCCTTCCTGCAGAAGAAACATCTATTGAAATGGTCTTGAGAAGTAGAGATAATCAACAATAGGATAAAAAATTTAATATGTGGGTACATTCTACGGAATATCACTACCAATGTAGTGAAGTTAGTAACTAAAGTGAACGAATGTTGCTTACGGTCTTGTTACAGACTGTTTTGGAAAATTATCATTGCTTTGATGGTTCTTACTAATTACACTTTTAAATACTGTTTTTTTTTTATATGTACGATTGTACGCATGTGTTCCCTCAACTTACTTATGGTTTAGTAATCTCAGCGAAATGTATAGTTAATTTAAAAAAAATATATTATCTTCTGGCATTTAAATTTTATTTAGCTTGTTAAAGTGTGAGGCTTTTAACCATCCCCTAATGGCTATCCTAAGGTTTTCCCCTGGTTTCTGTTAATCACAACAGGCGAACCGCAACTTATTCCACGGATATAGAGAAAGATGTATGCCTCAAAGTTCTTGAGAGAACAACTGAATAATGTTTTAATAATACTTATCTTCAAGATAACCTCATTTATGAGCTATACAAAAAAAAGGTCACCATTTGAAGTTTTACTCTGTCTTAAAAATTTAAAACTAGTATTTCCAGCTTTAAGGATCACTAGTTTAGTCTAAATGTAATTAAATCAAATCGATAATTTACTTTGTTAATTTTTAAGTTAAGGTCTCTTTTGATACGGGCATCAATGACAAAATTATCCATTTAAAATATTTTGGGAAACTTATACGTTAACTTTACATTTCTTTGTACAAATACATCTCCAAGCTTTCTGGACCTATGATCACCGTTTGCACAGTGATTGTCGTTCTGCTGGATAGATATTCAAATGTTTCGTATTACTTGTCTCATGTCACATCTCATTTGAAATTACAACTCTTCATGGATCATCAACATTTAAGGCAAAATTTGCAGCTTAGGAAATGCAGCAGAAACATCATTATGTTAGACACAACTTTACAAGATTGAAACTTAATCTCCGACTTACAGAAACAAAATAGCAGAAATAACGTATTACAACATTAGCGACCAGTATGTTTTTCGTATTGGATCAATACATTGTTTTAGTTCTGGAAAATGAAAAACAATATTGATATTTTCTAATACAATCATTTACATCTTAGAAATAAATTATAATTGTATGTACTGACCATCTATGGAACATTTACACATTTTCTACTTTTTTTAAAAAAATCCTCTCTTGAACGTAATTATAACAAATCACATCCAAGTTTTTGCTAACTGTGGAGTGTACCATAAGGGGCATTCAACATGTCACTCAATAAAACCTTCCTGGAAATTGGATAGATTCAGCTCTCGCGTATCAATTAACCTCCTAGTATATTAAGATAATGAACAATAACTACTGCATTATTTTCCGTTTTAAAATGCGTTATCATTAATCTAAAAAAAATCGCATAACAGAAGTGAGAAAAATATAGCGAAAACACTATTCAATATAAAATGATGGTTTCAATTGAAGGTTAATTCAGAAACAAATATTCCTCTACTTATCTGCTCCAGTTATATCAATGTTCATCTACGTGTTATAAATACATAAATAAAAGTTAGACGATGCATATTTTTTTCAGGATACAGGATATCTAGTTATCAAGAAAACTGCAATGTAAGGAAATTTTGTGGGAAGAATCCTTCTATTTTTTCCCGTATTTTTTTCTTTTTCTATTCGTAGGCAAGAATAATTGTTTTGGCTTCTTAAGACATGCATACTCAAGTATACAGCGAAAGAAAAGTTACTAAAGTGTTGCAATAGAGCAGCAACAGAGGTCTTGAATTGTTACTTCACGTTGTTACAAAGTACAAAGGAAATTGCTTCTCAAACACACATAAAAAAAAAGAGGCAAATAAAACGACATGTTTTGCTATAGTCAAACCTAAACTCGACTGGATAGAATGACCAAATTGGGGGGTGATATTTGCCGAAAGTTGTTTCAGTTGAGTTTGTACGAAATTACTCGACGAAAGCAAACAACGATATCATCGTATTCGATTCGTTTTTCTTGTCTGATTTCTTTTTCTAAGCACGACAGTTACGTTTATTGTTGGTGATGTTACTAGATGATAAAGATGACTAGAATTTTATTGCTGCAAGATTAAAATAAAAAAATTGAAAGTTTTATAGAAGAAAAATAAAGTGAAAATACTTGTGCTAAATCGATTGCTTAGTATTGACAAATTTTGTGCCTTGTGCTTTCAGTTTTGTTTTTTCTCCCTCTCCTTCTTTTTATTTATTTAATTTCTGGTAGTAAAAGAGCCTTTCCGCCAGCGGAATGGATGTCATCATACTTTTTTTAAGGCTAGACAGCCACTGTCTGTCTTGTGCCCTCTGCTCCAGTTACAAAACTGTTCTCTCTCATTCTCTTTCACACACACACATACATGAATGCATATATCTATATACACTCTGGTGTGCGTTGGTTGCTAGGCAGCCGCTCCAGATCGATCCGCTCTATGCAGTTTTATCAGGAACCTCAGTAACAGCAGTCGACTCACCGCGAAAACCAGACGTTCTGCACGTCGTACAGGTCTCAAATCTCGTCTTTTAGTTCTCAAAGAGTTTCTCTTGTTTAAGCTCAAAACAATATGATTTAAACAACTTATACAGTATAATCCTAACTAGATTATAATTTCGTTATAAATGAATTCAAATAATTTGCGCTAATTTTTTCATTATTTCAATCGTATGTGAACATAACCAATTTGGCCAACAGATACATCGTAAAATAAATCTGAACTTCTTGTACTTTTTTTTTTATTATTCCACAGAGGTCAATTGTTGATCACTACTGAATATTTTAAATGTGCAAGGATGTACAGGCGACTTTTCACAAGTTATCGTTGCTGACATTCACAAATGTCAACAAGCGACATTTCGCAAGTTATTGTTGCAATAATATACGGTTCTAGTTTCCTAGGCAAGAAATAAGACTAGATGGTGGCAGCTGGGATAGAAACCGCGATCTTACTAACAAAAGTGACTAAACTTGATTCCATCACACACACACACACACACACATAGTAAACACAATGTGTACAAGAAGTGTATAAGGAGAAAATAAGCGCAGGATAAAAGAAAATTAATTGTATGGGCGGAAAACTAAGTGCACGAAAAGTGTACAAAATTTATCTTCCGAACGATAATACTAAGAAACATTCAGAGAACACACAGACAACGCGGATTATTTTGGGCACTAAAAAAATGTGAAAACTATATAAGATGATGTGGTTTTAGAAGCTGTGAATGAAGAAGATATTTCAGAAAAGATACTAAAAGTATGCAAGAAGTTTTTTCTTCATTACAGGGAAGAGGTTAAAAAAATTGGTGGATGAGGTGATGGAACTCGTCCTGTCATTTTGCTCTTGGATACAAAAATGAGTAGAACGGAGTTTAGCAGAAAGTACGCCTACGCAAACAAATAATGTAAAAAAGTGTCTAAAACGTAGACCCCTATTTTTTTTTAAAGAAATCGTTAAAAAAGTGTTCAAATCTCAGCTTTAAAAAAAATGATACACGTTATCTCATTTCTGAAGCACAAAACTAAGGAAAGTTTTAAGAAACTAAGTGTATTATTTTTTTTACAGTATGCGACTATGCATGTACAAAAACGTACCGATACTTTTTTTTTTAACAAAATAATATTACATTTGCTGAATCCGAACACTCAGTATGTAGCAAGTTAAATAAAATAAATTAGGAGTTATATGTTACAAGTAAACCTATCGATGGTTCAAAGCGCTTTTTCGACCAAACTTGGCAGAGAAGTAAGGTACATCAGGTAAAGACCAGAAAGCATGATTAAAAGTGCTTTCGGCCATAAATACGGGTGCAGTGAACAAATTATTGATTCCAAAGAATAATTACTTATAGTGTGGTCTAAGTCTGAGAAAACGCGTTTATTTGCAAAACTCTTAAAAGAATGGAAAACAAAAACACATTAGCCTATATGGATACTGAACACCATCTACTCAGAAGGCTTACTTATCAATATATATTTAATTTCCATTTCTTGCACTGTTTCAAACATAATAAGAGTTTCCCGGAGTTTTAAATCAACTACACGTCGTAATATCAAGTCTCATTGACATTACCTCTCTCAAAATAAATTTATGACAAAACTAACTTCCCCCAATTTAGAGTAAAATTCTAGTTTAGTTTGATATATTACATGACCGAAAGAGATTCAATAAAGATCGAAAGAGATTCAACATGGACGACTTTAAGATGGCAATCATGACTAACGTACGCTCTAGCTGATAGTACATTCCACCCAGTATCCATTAATGTGTATTTGTTTTCCATTCCTTTAACGGTTTCGCAAATTATTGCATTTCCTCAGACTTAGACCACACTATAAGTATTATTTTGATTCATCTGAATCAAAATTTAGCCAGTGCGCCCATCTTTATGGCCGAAAGCATTAATCATGTTTTCTGGGCTTTTTCCTGATGTACCTTACTTCTCTGCCAAGTTTGGTCGAAAATGCGCTTTAAATTATAGATGGGTTTACTTGTTAGATGTCGAAACTATGTAACATACATGCTATAACAACTTTATGATCTGAGCTGTCCAATTCCACCACAATAGTTTCTAGCTGCTCGAACACAATATCATTATTAATTTCGAAATCACTACCATGCAACAATTAAAAATAATTTATCTTACTCATTCTAACGCCCTTCTCGATCGAATGCATAGATACTGGGACAAACAACAAAAGTAGAATAAAAGAGAAGTAATTCAACAGAAATACGAAGGAAAAACAGCTGTAAGGAATGACACGAAGTAAAAATAAAACATAATAACTGACGAACTTTTTCTCCAGGCACTCAATTCAAACACAACAATCAGTGTTACGTACAGTATTTTATATCTTTATGACACTCCATTAATTAATTGAATTGTTATTAACGTCGTAAACGAGCTGGTAAGCTACTAAGGACGGGATCTACAGTTTAACGTGGGCTCCGAACCTCTTGTGTCCCCACCGGGAAATGAACCCAGGATCCCTTAATTACATTATGATACTCCTACATTCTGCAATAGCTCTTATAATCTTATCGTGTCAGAACTGAAACTCAGTAACCAAAGAATCATTAAAATAAGGTTCTTTTTCCCCTCGCATTGAATATGAAGGCTAAATACTGCCATACTGTGCAACTCTTCGGATTATGAATATTTTTCATGGGTCATTTTCTGTTAATTTCCCTGTACATACATCGCTACCAATCAGTCTTCAAGTACGGGTACACTCCAATTTAGATTACACAAATTATAATTTACAAGCTGTCCATTATTGCTACAGTATGTAGTACACTCCAGGAAGAGTAGGCCTAATTTCATTCCGCCTACATGTCATTTCTTGCTGCCTACGGCAATAGTTTAGGCCAGTTACTCAAATTCTTACTGGCATTTGACCAAAGCTAAAATATTATTATTTACTGCCTTAAAATATTCTATATGTATTGCACCATAAATGTCACTAAAAGTTACGTCACAAGAACAAAATTAAAGCCTAGGCAAATATTCAATGACTGTTGGAAAGTAAAGAACTACACTAAAACCTCGTTTATCAGGACTTGATGGGATAGGGCCTGTTCTGGATAAACGAAATTCCAGATTAACCAGGTTTACTGTTTTTCATGTTGTAAGTGCCTACAAAAACAGAAATACACTAACAAAATAGTTTATTTAAGAAAAGATGAAATTTATTTTAATAAATTCGGGACAAATACAATAAAACACTGCACATTTACAATGCAAAAAATTAATTAGACGCATTCACTTGTATATGTTGAACAGGTATTTTGAACTACCCATGAAGAAATACTTCATCATTTTTTTGAAAATCCTTCCGGATTAACGATGTTTTAGTGTACAATATTCTCAAAATATACAAATATTCTCATAATACAGGTTGACAATAAAAAAATTTGGCAATCAACATTGCGTTCCATCAGTTTTCCGGCATGAATTTCGCAGCGCATTTTTAAATTTACCGCGTTGGCGCGCCATTGTTTATGTTATGACGGCGCTGTTCTTCAGAATCGGATGTTCAGTCATGCTTACTGCCGTCTGCACACAGTACAGTTTACCAGATACGTATGTTCGTTTTTTTCATCGCTGGATGGCACTGCATTAGTTGTCGTTTTTTTCACATTTTAGCTTTTCTTCTGGCTTTCTTTGCTTATTGGCACTAAAAGTCTTTTAAAATGAATGTTAATTAAATTTAAAAATTAATTAACTAGTGAAAAAACTAATAAAAAATAAAATTTTAAAAACTTATCTATATAAATTCACAAAGCACGAAATTTGCTTTTTATTTAGTGTTTAACTTTCTTTCTTTAAAGCAGTGTACAGGTAGTCCTTTTCTGTTAAATATATACAGCATACATATACCAGGTACATTAAAAATCCGGAGTTTTCGAAAATCCGGCAGTCCTTACTTGTCAGATTTGTTATTGTCAACCTGTATAAATTTGAAGGAATTGTTTCAACATCTTGTGTAGGCCAGTACAAAATCGTACAGAAATGCGAGAGAATAATTTTCTTAAATTGCAATGCCTATTTTGCTTAAATGGATAAACTGAACTGAGACTGGTTATTACATTGCCAATAATCGACTTCACATCTATTCGGACTGCGGTGGCTAAGTGATAGAGCGCTCATCTCTGGCGTGTGTGGTCCCTGGTTCCACCCCTGTGGGCATTGTGGTGGACAAACAACGTGTCCGTGGGTTTTCTCAACGTCCTCCCGTTTTCTCCTATGACGTTGAAAAAATAATACCTCATTCATCCACCAGACATGGAATAAACTAAGAATGAAAGTGAAAGCTTCTCTGACTGTTTCTTTAACCTGTTCCTCGGTTTCCATATTAATATCAGATAAAGAAACCCTGATGGATTTTATTTTGTCAACTATAAGCAATTTTGTCAAATAAATAAACTACGCGAACGAGAAATGAAATAATGGAGTTATTAAGCCACTCAAGCACATATCAACGCTAATACATACACAAAAAATATATCAGGATATAATTAATAAAAGTACTATAGATGAAATAATTGGTGAACACTAAGTTCCATCAAAGAATGTTGATTATTTTTAATTCCAGAAAATTGCACCCAAAATTTTCGTGTAAGTACTTTTGTGAATTGCGCAAGTGCTCAGGACGTAACATAAACGCATACTTGACAAAAGCTGTAAAATATGGTTCATAAATGGAGACAAAGAAACCACCAAACCATTTACTGTCATTTCTGTGCATCTTTCCGACGCCATACAATCAGAGATGATAGCTGTTCATAAGAAAGAAGCGGAGAGCAACTTACTTCCAATCTACAAACACTGTCTCCTCACTTACGTAATTACCAGACAGGAAGAAGACAATAACCTTAGAGTACTCCAGCACTCAGGATTTTTTTAATCAAAAAGTTCTTCAGTGCGTATACACAGTCGTAAACTTATGGCATATTAGCGAAATTTCTTGCAATGAAACTATTGTTGGATATTTAGTTCTTATTTAACGCAGAGTTCAGCAATGTCACTTGAACTGATAGCTGCACAACTCTTATGCACTATAATTTAACGTTGATGGTATTTTGAATGTCATTAACCCTCTTGATCTCCTGTAGTCCTTGAGTTTACTCCTTCAGTGACTGGAAAATTATTTGCTCGTGTATTTGCCATAGCGCATCTCAACACTAACGTTTTAGTATACTGTTATTACTTCACTATATCTTACATTCTTCTATATCTCTTAAATTAATACAACTCTGATAATTTTCGGGGATAATTCTTCCCTATTCGTATCGTCTTACTCCAACTGCGTATCGTTAGTATTGTATCTTCGTTGCCTCTTCTGCTAGTAATTGCTGAATTTGATTTAAGTCAGCTCTTTCCCTTTCTTCGGCAGTAGGTCAACTCCTTAACATAATACATATTTTGTGTAGTGTGTTTAGTGGTTGCTTTAGTTTGTTTTTCAGAGGACAATCGCAGTCTGGTCAATCAAGTAAAGTAATTTCGTAACTACAGATTTGTATTTCATTTGCAACTCTTTGTATCTGTAGTCCTATTGTTCATTAATAATAATAATAATAATAATAATAGGGACTTGGTAAGGTCCTCAACTTTAATTCAATTTACTGTCAAGGAAAAGTTAAATGTATATTACTGGAGAAACCATCTTTTTCTAATACTGTGAAGTATACTGTACTTTCTTTTTCCCCACCTTGAGCCATGAACGCCTAGGAATAGGCAACCCAAACTACAGATGGCACTGTACTCAACTGTTTGGATGACTGAAATAAAAAAAAAAAAACATTCGCTGATTTCCTTACTCTCATGTACTCAATAGAATAATTTCTTCCTTGTCTATTGGGTGGATTTGTATATCTGCAAACACATATCTAATTAAATACATTTCTCTCCTCCCTTGGAAGAAAATAATATCATTATTTTTATAAAGTAAGTTTAGACTGATTTTACAGGATTTATGCATTCAAGCATAAACTGACTTCCGCCTCAACAGTAACAAATGTTAACAGAAACTTAAGCATCACAACAGAATCAAATTTGCAGAAACTAATATTATTATTTTCCATATATAAGTTTTTTCATTCATTATAAACACATCTTAAAAGCAAAAAAGATACTTATTTTCTGTAACAAATAAAATTATTTTATATAAGGACTTTTTTTTTGTGTGTGTTATAAAACCTGTTTACATATTTATTTTGGTTTTAGATTAAAAATGTTTTTGACGCCTTTCTTTTGCAATCTAAAAGTGCTTATACTCTTCCTCGGATGACACCAACAAATACCACCAAAACCAAGAAATAATTTACACATTACATTTTACTATGTTGTAATGATTTTTAAACACAGTAACTTGAACTCGAAGGACACACTGTTTAATTTCTTATTTAGTTGTACGCATGCTCTATTGACAATATATCATTATTTCTGTTGGTCACTCCTACAAGTTTTCTAGTGGTAGAGTACTGAGTGGGTTGACATGCTATTTTTACTCTAGGCACTGAACGCTTTTTACCCGTGAAATTTAAGTTTAAGACTGTTTTAGCAGGATTAATTTTTAACGTGTTCTGTTCGCTGACAGCTCATACTATTTTCACGATAATAGCATTACTCGCATTCATGTTCAAATTTAGATCGTACTATAAAATTAAAATTATCAACAAAGAAAGTACATTTAAACGCGTAGTCCGACAGGGAATCTACGTGTAACATAGTGAATCCTGCCGAATACTAAATGAGAACGGACAAGCAATTTGGAGTACGTTCATTAACTCTTAACATTTGGACGACTTGATGTCTATTTGATAGATAAGAAGAGAATCATTTATGGGCCATGCCCCTTACTCCATATGCATACAATTTCTCTTGGTCAATAGTATCAAATGATTTAGGCAAATAAGCAAACTAATTACATAAGGTTCAGTCAGAGTTATCAGTAATTAGTATTCGGTGACATCAGAAAAAAATGTTTGTTATATTTTCTTGCTTTTAAGTTGGTAGCTTTGTCATCGGTAAAATATCCGGAAAGAGAAAAGATGCGTAGTCGAGACTTGAGAACTTAATAACAAAATGTTCAATGTTTGTACCAACAAAGCACTCCCAAGTAAGAATTCGCTAAATTTAGAAATTGTTCATTGTTTTCTCCCGAAATGCAAAAGATTATCTTTGTCTTCTCTGAACTGGGATACAATATATTTCTTTACATACGTAGATTACATACGTATATTTCTTTAAAGACGTAGATTACAACGGGCAACTATTCACTTACATCCGTTTACAAGGGTTCTGACTCCTGACGTTGTAAAACAATGGCAATTTACGAAAAATCGGTCTCCAGTTTCATATTTAAGGAAGTCCATACAAACTGAGTGTGCTGGAGTTTATCAAGATATACAGGTATTGTGTACAAAATGTACGAAAGAACAGAAAAAATAAAAACTTGACTCATTTTTGAAAAGTTTATTTTTTACAGTGTATAGTATATTAATTAAGAATAAAATTACACTGTATATTTAATATCAAAGTGTGTAAAAAATGACATAACTAAAAATGGAAGGCATTGTTCAACAACAATTAAGGCAATCTGGAAGTCAATTAATTGTTATTCAGTTGTCGCCAGGTACTTGAATACAAAGACAACCCACGCTTATTCTGTACTCGATTCATGAACAGCGTAGAAGAGTAAACTATTATCACAACCACTGAGGTTAATTTGGGACAGCGTACTACACTTAATTTGTACCTATTTTGGGGTCAAATTAACGCATTTGTGCTTAAGAAAACCAGAATTGAAAAACATCCCAAGTCCACCGGAGTATATTTTTCAGGAGGAACGAAAACAGTCCAGTCTTCGTATGTTATACTATAAAGCGGAAATTGTATTGTATTAAAAAAGGGTTTCTGTGGTGGGATTAAGATGCAATATTTCTGCAAGTGGATATCCCTTGGAACATAGATACCGACGAACAGAAAAATGCAAATACGAAAAAAGTGGACTTGGGATGTTTTTCAATTCAGGCCTTCAATTGGAAACAATGTACGTTGAAAAACAATTCACTGATTGTAGAGTAATATAAATTACTACGAAATAAGGTCTGCACTGTTCAAGGAATTTAGTTTTAGAACACATTACACACCTGCTCACTAACTTTTCCTAATTGCTAGGCAACCTAGTGCAACGATAAAGTATTACGTGGTAACATCAAGTCTTTCCCCTAAGGATTATGAATAAGGATGTGGTTTTCTTTCATGATTAAATTCATTTTGTGGGAACATGCAATGTGGGAAATGTTCATCTTTTTACAGAGAGTCAGGATTAATTCATTAATGAAGACCGATTTTCCCCGCATAGTAGCGACTGTGGTCAGGCAGTCTGTGAACAAGACGGTTGAGAACTGTTTGCGAATTACAGTTGTATTAGAGTATAAGCAAAAGATCTCTTCCATTGATTTTGAGTCTAAAACTCCTGGTAAGCGCATAGGAATTCCCCATGACACACGTCGCCTACTGAATAAATAAATCTGTACCCAATCCGACGCAATAATTCCTGCTCAACATTTTTTTCTTCTCACGACAGATTCATTCGAAACTTTTTGGTGTTCTGTGACTCATGGTTCTCTCCAGTAAACATAGACTCTTCCTTCATTCAGACTTCGTTTTATTATTTACGAATTCTGTGTATCATCACTAGTGACAAAAGAAGTTACCAAAGTAATATCTTCAATCACAATTTATTTTACTGAGCAGCCGTTGGTAAAACGTTGGCTTAGAAATCGGAAAGTTCACATCCCAGCCACCGCCCATCCTGACACGTTTTTACAAACTTTTCCCAGCTCGACTTCCTTCTAACATCCTTTCCCGTGGCCTATCCCGGCCTCAACCAAATAAATACAAATTAAAACATCTTTTTCCTTTAGAATTCATTTTAAAAATATACGATTTATGGAGATTCTCTAATTTCTACGTTTTTTGTAGTCAACTCGAGGTTTCTATATATTGGTGATGGAGGAAATGGGCAATTGAATATGCTGAAGAGGAACATACACTGTGAGTTTTACACCACTTCTCTTTTCGTGAAATTTGGTATCTGGATCTGGGGGTCTTTAAGACTGTTGAGTTGAATTTTGAAGTTAAAAATTTCAAATCCCAAAATCCAGGATGGCGGCAGCGCTAACTCATTTTCAAAATATCAAGTTCTATATCTGTGGAATTTCAAAGTTGCTGAGTTCGGTTCTGACGACATTTTTGGATTAAAGTTAATATTCATTATAAATCACACACACACACAAAATAAGTTATGACGCTTAAATCACGAAGAACGGTAGTTCTTCGAGTGACACTAAGCAACGAGTCTGTTAGCGGCACTCTAGCGGCATATATACAGCTAATTTCGGATCTAGCAAACTATAAGCCCGATTTTGATGCTTGAAGTTGCATTTGAAAGCTCTTTGCCATACTAGGACACAGAAAAAAATGGATCGGTAGGATCTCCCTGGGGGCCCCTAGGGCGGTTTGAAAAAAAATATCAGAATTTCACATTTCTAGTAATAGCACTTACCACAGACCATATAGGCGGCCGAAACTTGCGGCATCGTAATCTACGCTTCAATACTTTTCAAACGGTGTATCACACGTTAAAATCGGTGAAGGTGTTCAAGAGTTATGACCTTTTTAGCCCAATCGCAGAATTTTCACAAATGATAGAAAAGGGTCTCCGTCATTCTGTCTGTCTTTTTGCTTTAGCTCAAAGTGGTTGCTACCGGGGGTTTTGGGGGTCAATTGCGGGCCCCAACAAATTGGGGTAAATCGAAGCTTATCTTGTTGATAGGAGTCACCGTTTTCGAGATACGGCCCCAAATCGGCCTTTTGTATGAAGACTATGCAATTTCTTTTTTTAATAGGCAGCCTTACAAAATAAGTGATATCAGTATAAAAGAACCTTCGGGTTAAAAGACAAGAGTGACGCAAGAATTCTACTCACAAAAGAAGTGATATCCATTTTGCGAGTTACTTTATTTGTGTCACTTTGGCGCAAGGATACTAAATCTCCTAATTTTATTACAAAGGAAACACGTCCGTCATAGTGACGCAAAGAAAGTAACTCGCAAAATGGATATCACTTCTGTTGTGAGTATAATTCTTGCGTCACTCTTGTCTTTACCCCGAAGGGGTTTTCATACTGATGATAGAAAACCAGCAATTACTAAAACAGAGGTAAAGGTTCCAAAAATACCAGATAAACGTAGAGATTTGCAGAAAAATCTGGAATCCTAACTAAGGAGTCGTATAAAAAATTTCATTGATGCTTTTTGTGCACAAACCAATTTGATTCCATTTGTTTTTGTTTTTTAAATCCTTTTTTAATCCTTAAATCCAAGATGGGGACAATACATCTTAATTTTAAAGTATCATCGAATTTTCGTTAAATTCGACATGCGTGGTTTACAAAAGTCAAATCAAAATCGATTCTGAAGTTTACAATTTTAAACTTTGAAATTCAGTATAGTGCGTTGAATTACAAGTTACGAGATGGCGCCGGCGTTTTTCGTTAAATTTCATATTTGAGAGATCTCAAGCACGCTTCCTGTAACCCGGAACAACTTTGTTCTTAAAGATTATTTAAAACTGAAGAAAAAAAATGTTAAATACTTTTCAAGCATACTTAAGAGTTGAACTCAA
Source organism: Lepisma saccharinum (assembly GCA_022664845.1). Lineage (NCBI taxonomy): Eukaryota > Metazoa > Arthropoda > Insecta > Zygentoma > Lepismatidae > Lepisma > Lepisma saccharinum. Next base: position 43,662 of record JAGDQP010003684.1, read on the forward strand.
ACGCAAAATAGAACACTTTTGTTACCTCTTAAGTCCAGCTATATAAAGTAAGGGGCTTTCATATATTCCATGATTTCCATTTCTGTATTCCATGATTCACTTCTTAATATGCTTGTATTATGTTAAAGTCGAAGAGAAAATTTGTTTTTCTTCATAACTCACCTTGCAGTTCATTGCTGAGTTTAGGGCTGCCTAGCCCCTAGGTAACACAATTATTACTATTACTTGTTATTAGTATTATTTTACAGTTTAGAAAACAAGCATACTTGAAAAGAAATTTTCATTTTCTTTTCACCTATTCGGCCTTAGTTAAATTGTGGAGCCGTTACTAATTATAATGATCTTCAATAATGACAACCAAATAATATTAATAGAATTTCAAACCCACTTTTTGAAATAATTGTTTATAGTTAAAAATCGAATTTCAAATGTCACTATAAAGTATCTTTACTTTCCGAGGGGGGGAAAAAAAAGTGAAAATGTGAAACGGCATGAAACATTGCAAGGTACCAAACAAGTGCAATTAAAAAAGCAGTCTACAACCTTGGTGATAGTTCTTTGTCAGCTGTACGTATGCACATTTACGTCTGTGTGTGTGTCAATGCAGACGATCGTTAAGAACTGCAAGTGTTTCCAAACTATTCCCCGCTTCTTCCTCTCTCCACTTGCCAACACACTGGTGGGAAGGTCATGCAGCAAAATGCAACTGAAAGTGGATTTCAACCAATGAGCGAAGACCTAAGATGACCACGTTTAAACCTTAGCAACGATGCCAGAGGCCTTCAACGGGTAGATATGATTGAAATGCATTTTCAACTGAAAAGAAATAAACCGCCTTTTCTTCCTGTTTTGTTCAATTACATCTTTTTTTAAATCATTGACTCTATATAAATGTTACAATTGCATTCATTACTCATTATTGTAGTTCCTAAAGACATCGAAGTAAGAAAAAACAGAAGGCAATTAATAACAGAATTAAATTGACAATTAATTTGCTCACTTTCATAACGAACAAAAAATGCAATGTCTCTGTGTGTTATGCAATCTTCTACAGACAGACACAACAAACGCTCATTCACACAGGATGCCCTCAGACCTGAAATCCTGTTGTTTTAACAGATTTTCTAATCAAGTTTCAAAATGTAACAAAGAAATCATAATTTTCCCCCCTGTATTATTTGAGAAATTCATTTATGTATGTACTAACCTTTCCCTCTGCAACTTAAGTTCTCCATTTTGTGTGTGCAAAGTTTGCACGACATTGGTCTATTTCTACATCTTTTGTAAGTAGTCTATATGTTCCAACTTTGTACTTGTGTACTCAAGTGTTTCTTTTAATAGAACAAATACAGATTGTAAGGGACACACATCATGATTTCTTCTTTTGCTTTCTTTGTTGTATATGTCTTGGATGTTAAATTCCATTTTGTCTTTTTTCTTTCTTTCTTTTCATAAAAACAAAGATAAGGAAGATTTATTTGTTGATACGTGAAGTAAAATATTCCATGTTGGGAGAATAAAAACCTCAAATGAATCCCACTACTACCAGTTACATTACAGATTTTTGTTTTTGTTTGAATAAGAAATAGTATTTGACAGTAAACTCGAATATCTGAGTTGCAACTAGACCCCTATTCATGGAATACTGTTAAAACAATTGACAAAAATTACTAATATTCGTAATAAAAACATTCGTACAAACATGATTACGATCGTTCCTAACTGCCGAATTTAAAAATTACTAGGAATCAGGTATCTCGAAATCCACAAATATAATACAAATAGTGAATATGTGAGGGGGAAGACAGAGAAGACATGGGTGCACTAAGCATGTAAATATGCCTCAAGAATATGCTGAAAATGCAATGTGTTGCTAATAATGTCAAAATGTAGATTCCAAATTTAGTAGTTTGTCTTATCATTCCTTTGATTGTAATTAAATCTTATGAAAACTAGCGATATATAAACAGCTTTTTTAGATATCAATTCCGCATAAGCCGTAATACCATATTTTTACAATCTTCTTAATTTTAATATATTTATACCTTTGACAGATAGGTTATTTTTGAAGCAGAAGAAGAACAGCGGTCTCCAAGCTATTTTGTCAGTGGACCAAACTGGATAGTCTGTATAATATTAGAAGAGCAAATTACTTCTTGTATTTTAAATTATCTTGTTTCAGATCCAATGTGTACGACATAGTAACTAATTTTGGATTAGTTTCGGGACCAGTCAAAATCGCTTCGAGGATCGCGAGCTCTAGGTTGAAAACCCCTGGTCACGAGAGGATATCTTCAGTAGAGAAGCAATGTTTAATGTTCTTCAAAAGTTTCATGCTGTAACAATTCACTACAAAGCATCTTAAATTTATGATAAGACACATTTATTGTTGATTTTGTGTTTTCCCCAGTTGAATTCATACCGTGTAGATATTTTAACAGTTTCCCCATCCGATGCAGATAAGTTTGCAAAAATTTCATTCCAAGAATTGTAGAGCGTAATTTATAATTAATTCTCTTCATCTGAAATCATGCCTGCATCACGGATATACTATTTTATCTCAGGCGTTAGTAGATTATTTATTTAGATTTTCAGAATGACTAGCATCTATGTCTTAAGCAGTCTGAAATATAAAATGTCGCGGGGTGAACCGGTAAAACTTTCCGGGAGGGAAGAAAAAAAAGGAAAGAAGAGGCATTTGTCTCTAATCCCCCAAATGATATCCCGACATTCGCTTTGTAAGCCTACAGAAAAACAGGAAACCATCACAATTATGACCGATTAGTAGGAGCAAGGAATGAAACTACACCGCCATCTAATTGTAGCATTTATTGGCGACAAACAGAAAAGTAATAGTTTTTATTTTTAACAACTTGAAAAATTAACTGCACTCCTGCAGATTTTATCACAGAAATTCAAAGGCCAGTGCTATCATTATTTCTTTTTTCAAGTGACGTATTATCAAATGAAAATTACTCTCATTATGCCTGTAATTAAGGTAAAAAATAAGCATGATTAAAAACATTTCATATTCTTACAATGTTTTGCGATTCTAGCATGATTGTTGAATCAATTATTTAACATTATTTGCGATTTAATCTAAAATAAAGAATGCATGAAAATTTCGACAATGGGTCAGGAAAAACTTACAAATTTGATTGGAATTGATCAAGAGATTTGCTAAATCATTATACCAAGCTGGCAGATTTGATATTTCATTCAACGCACATTTGATCCAACGAATCACGAAAAACTTAAAAAAAAAAAAAAAAACTATCGAAATATCGCCTCAATTTGTTAGATGACTTAGAACTACCCTCACATTTGAAGTTTGTACAAAAATCGGCGGGACCTTTTCTACTGCTTAATTTAATTTAATATAGTATTCTACACGAATTTCTTACCTCTGTACGGTCGACAGGTTAGCGTGCTTGCTTTCTGCGCGTTTGAACACGGGGTATTCCTACTGGGGTACATTGAACGAAGTGGTTCGGAGCCCACTTTAGGAAAAATTGTAGAGCCCTTCTATAAAAGCTTACCAGTTCGTTTAGAACGTTAATAACAACAATTCAATCCATCTACACGATTTCGATTTTATTCGATCGCGGAATATTTCATCTTACGATAGTAGAAAGAAGATTCACTTTCAGAGTGAATTTTCATTGAAGAAAAAAATGAGAAATTTCTGCTCGAAAAATATGTAATTTATGGAAGTTATTTCGATGAAAATGTAATGTATTTAGCTGAGCTTCCAATCCTAGTCCAATGGAAATTTTATCTTTTGAAAATGAATAGTACTCAATTTGATTTTTTTCGCTTTATAAATGAAGTGTTCATCTTTTGAAGAATAAATTGACCCGTAAAACATCAGAATCCCATCTCAAAAGATTACATTTTCTATCCAAAGTAGGGATGGTACCGAGACGAGAATGGCATCAGTCTCGTTCTTGTCTGGAATTTTGAGGGACAGTTTTGGTCTTGGTCTCGTCTCGATCTGAAAATTCCGGTCTTGGTCTCGATTATAAACCCCAGTCTCGTCTAGGTCTCGAGTCTCGTCACGTTAGTGTCGGTCTTGTCTCGGTCTCGTCACGAGAGTCTCGAAGGAAGATAAACTTTAAAAAGTTGCAATTCCTTGATTTATTTGAAATGGGTATACAGGCTTTCCGATCTCAGTACAAGAACAAGAATATTTATAATTTATATTAACATAGTTTGTTACATAGTTCATTTGCGGTTCAGATTAGAAATAATATTCTGAAATAGAAAGAAAAGCATTACGATAAAGTAATATAAAGCTTTAGTTAGGATATATAGAATACCAATAAGTGAGATACATGAAAATATTTCTATTATGGAAAAGGATCCATGATATGCCACAAATTGCGAAACTGGTATACGTAGCATTTAAGTTTTGCTATTTCTAAATTATATTTAGATGGCTTAATAACTATTACGTTGAAACTGACAAATTTACATTTTAGTTGAAATTTTCTACCAGATAAATTAATGTACACTGTCAAAGATTTTCCGAAGCATTCCTGAGAAAAGCTAAGCAACCGTACCTACCTGAGAATTTTCAGTAATTTGGCTAATAAAAGGCATCCATCATGCAGTTCTCAGGAATGTTTGGAGCAAAAGAAAAAAACCCACAGAACTTTAAAGGAGATTTGAACACGAGATCTTTAGTTAAAAGTACAGCGTCGTACTGACTGCTCTAAATTTCCAGTTAAAAGTATAGAGTGTTAGAATTATGTTGGCTGAATCTTGAAGAAATAAACTAAGTTGATCTCACGACTTACGCCTTTTTTTAACCATTTATGTAATTATCGATTAGAGTTCGGAATTCCCGTTCTCTCAAAATATTTCCCATTTCTACCAAAATAAGAACTGACAAAATGGCGGCAGCAAACTCTTGATCAGCGTTGCATGCACAGTTACGATAAGAAACAGTTTTCTCATTCTGCTCATGTGCAGAACTGAAAACGAAAAATATCCACATAATCATACGAAAAGTCTCAGAGTTTTCCTCCATTACAGTTAAACAACATAAAATTCTAAAATTTCTGAGAAACTTCTCTGAGAATTCCTAGCAACGTTAACAAAATTTTTTAACAGTGTAGGAAATAATCAAATTGAAAGAAATTAAAAATAGCATTTACCGAACTCCACAGCCACACGAATCAATTAGCTTACAACAAATACAATACTGCTCTTGACTGATTAAAAGAACCAATTCATAGGTATGGGTTACAGTTGCACGTCCATACATTAAAGCAGAAAGAAAAGAGTGAAGTGTGTTCCCGGTAGGCGTTACTTTTAAATTGCGTATTGCGAATCTTATAAACTGAAATAAGCACATTGGTATTTCAAATAAGCCGTGTCATTAGATGAAAATGTCATTCCAAAAATCCTAGCAAAGCATAACTTAATAAGTAAAAAAATTAACTTTACTGTGTCTAAGACATACTATGTACAATCTTATATCACCTCTATGTCCGTCTGTCAACAACTTTCGACTCAGGAACTACTAGGGCTACGAAGGTGGTTGAGTTGTTGTTCGAAAGGTTTTGGTGAAACTTCACCAACGACACTATAGATAATCCAAATTTGACGCTCGCTCCGCCTCACTGTTTTTATCGAATGTACTGGTATATTTATGTGATAGGTTGTGCAGAATTTCTTCTGCATAAATTAAGATGTTCCTAAAGGAAAACTTTATACAATATTTAGGCTACGAAGATAGTTGAGGTGCCGTTGCAGTGACCCGCAACTGAGCTCCGACTTACTTGTTTGCGAGCTCCGACGTAGAAATATATATAATGACTCTGTCTTTTCTAAGGTACCGGTTAATATTGCAAAAATCTTTCAATTTTTTAAAAATATAAGTAAATGGTATAAGAAAATATCTATACCACAATTTAGACAGTTTGGCTTCTTGACGTATGCTTTACAGTCTTTACGGGATAAATCTAGCAGAGGCTGATGTAAATTGGGGAGTGTCAATAAAAGTAAAAGACTATCAGCAGGGAGAGAGCATGGGGATAAAACGTCGCAGAAGAAAATAAATGTCTGTATTTATCCGTCCCCGAATTGGTTTCCAACACTTTTATATTATTATTGAAAGACAACAGAAAATAGTTTGGCACTGATAACTTGACTACTAATATGACTTATAGTCATATTTTTAAAATACAATATAACATGTTACATACAATTTATTAGAATGAAACTAGTTGTCACAAGATTTCTTTTAGTATGAAACAACATCAACCAAAGCATTAAATTAATATTATCGATATTCATGAAAATAAAGCTTATAGTTTCGATCGAGAGGAGAGAGAGTCTCGAGAAGCAAGTCTCGGTCTTGTCTCAAGTCTTGAGAGATTAGTCTCATTCTTGGTCTCGTCACGAGTAAGTCTCGATGCATAGTGTCTCGGTTTTGTCTCGATTCCAAGGAACTTAGTCTTGGTCTCGAGTTCGAGAAGAGACCAAGACTAGTCTCGGTCTCGATACCATGCCTAATACAAAAAATCGCTCGTTATTCGTTAAAAATCACTCTTTTTGATTGAAATTCAATATTATTTTCTGAAAAATTTTCTTATCGAACAAAGATTGAAAAATTCCGCTCATCTGATTTTACTGTGTACAGCTTAGATCCTTTGCCTTTTACCTAGTTTAATACCTTATCCTCTTATCTAATATTTGTACGGGAATTTTAATGTACTGATTGACTTTGTTGTAATATAGGCCTAATAGATTGAAACATACAAACTATTACCTTCTTAACAAATTTATTGATAATTTACAGCAATAAATAATAATTTAAAGAGCTCTACAATACACAAGGAAAATCAGTTGCATAGTAACAACTTATCAAGGTAATCGAAGATACTAGAAAAATCCAAGTAATAACAGATCAGAGAGTAACATTTAACCATATCTTTCATACAAAAGTCGTGTAGAAGGAGCTGTTAATGGTGTCTTAAGAACTATACGATTGTATAATTTATTATTTTGGATCTTAAATTGATAGATACATACGACGATATTTACGTTACTTTAGGTTTAAATTGAAATACTCAGCTGGTACTAATTTTGTTACTAATATTGAAGAAACAAAAAGAAGTTTATAAAATATTTTGGTTATACAAAAATAATGAACTTCTGCCACAGAGTTACAAAGAGTGTTTGGAAAAGTTGCAACAGGATATTCTGCAAGCTAGAACAGCTGCAACTCATTAAAAAATGATTGTTCTTAATTCATAAGTTTTCATAAAAATACGCAGCGAAAGAATAAAACAAATCATATATATAACAAATAAAGATGGTTCGAGTTTTCGATTAAATTCAATAATCATTTTAAGATTGAGTGTTAAGGAGCCTCCTTGCACCAACTCCACATGGATTAATATATTTCAAAATCTAATAGCAGTGTCAGAAATTTTCGAACATCCTTCCCTAGTAGTCACAAAACCGTACGTAATAAGATCTTGCGCATTTCGAGATGTTAACAATTTTTTTAGTAATAAGTTATAAAAAATTATGACGTAACAATTTAATTGAAGGCTCAGTACTCAGCTCACTACTACTTGCAAAATATGTAATGCAATGTGCAGAGACTCAAACTATTGTCCGCTGATATGTTCTAAATTTTTTTGATAGTATCTTATATTGTGAAATGTGAAAAATATTGATAAAGTTGGAGGAAGGCTCAAGGAGGACCCTTAGATGAAAAATAAAAAGGCCAATGTGTATCATTATTTTAAACAATCATGACATTTTCACTTACACATTTTATTTGATGACAACAAGATATTTTTTATTCTCATGTCCCTACAGCAGACTTACCATTTATTGCATAAATTTCTGGATAGAACATTTATATCTGGAGGCTGTTAAATTTTGTATTTGTTTATTTACCCTGGATAGGTATCTTATGACATTCAATCGCTATTCATTGTACTTTTGTTCTTTTTGACAAATACAGAACTGTTCACAACACTTTAATAATAATAATAATAATTATTCAAGTGTTGAGATCGGCTACATGGAAAAGTTACAGCACTTTGTATGTTACAATTGTGCCTGAAATCAGAATAAAATTTGTTAAACAATGTTATCATCACCATTATGTTTATTTTTGGAACAATGAACTGACTGTTTCTTATGTTGTAACCTTCAGTTCTAGACAGAGAACATCACTTTTGAAAGCGTTTGATACAACCTTAGCAACGAACATTGCAATTTCTTGTTTCTTTATTCCAATTTTGATACCAGTACCAATACTCATGGCTATAATCTGGCTGATCCAAAGTTGCCTAAAGATTATAAGTAAATTTAAATTCATGTCTATAACACGATAGTTTGTTTCTGAAACAGCAACAACCACCTTAGCAAGAATTTCTATATAGATTCTACTCTTTTGGTCAAAGTAGTCGTTAATCCATTCCACGTTATTGAGGCATATTCAATCTTTGGTCTCACTAGCATTTTATAGAGAGGATCTGTTTATCTGAAAATATGCCATTGACTAAATATAAATGCTGTAAGTTCCATAGATCCCTTGTACAACACTACTTACTTGCCTGTCTAAACTCAAATTAATGTCAAATATAACACCCAAATCTTGCTTTTTGTATCATTGTATCACGAATTATACCGTATATTTACTAACATAGTATTGTAGTATCTGGATTGGTGTATGATACACAATTTATTTTGCTCATTAATTTTATTTATTCATTTATGTGCAATTAACAGCAACAAGACCTATATTACACACATCTACAAATGCAACAGCTATTACTGCTTTCACAGTTTACAGAAAATTAAAGACTACAAATGTAAGATACTTGAGAAAGTAGATTACAATTCATATTCTTGTACACAGCTAGTTCACGTCCTATAGGTAACAGGTACAAAAATTCTATACATTAAAAGAAAAAGAGATATAAATCTGGGATGGGAAGTATCCTGTCTACAAAGGTGCAAATATCTCACAATACAGTCATTGGCAAATATAAACTGCGAATAAATCCCATTTACAAAAATGAATACTATAAAAGATGGTTATCAAAATTAAGATTTGATTATATTTTCGTACATTGAGTTAAAATTCTTGACCATTCTGAATAGCAGCCTGTTACTGGACTCCCTTGTCCCAACAAGACTCTAATTTCTAAAATAATGTGAGAGTACCAAAAAATCAATATTTTCCAAGAGATAGCTGCATTTCACTCTATTACCTAGCATATCATTTAAAAATTGTCCATATTTCAACTTACGTCTAACATCTAGAGGTTAAAGGTTGAAGTATGAACATAAATCTGGATAACTGTTACCGTTACAAACTAAACAAATTCTATTACATAATAATCTAAAGAAGCATTTTGAACTACTACGATATCAATTACTGCACTCGTAGACGGATACCATATTCAAGCTTGGATCTAATAAGTGTCTTATACAGTGCTATATAAGTGTGTACTTTTCTGAGATAACTTCATTGATGAAAAATAAATCCTATGGGGTGCCTAGCTTCTCTTACTATTTTGTCGATATGATTATTGAACTTCAATTTGTTATCGAATTGCACACCAAGATCACATGTGAGTTACAAGTTGATAATTTCCTATCTCTTAATTTTATATCTACTTACAATGTATACTCGTATAACTAACAAAATTAGTTTTCTTGATATTTACTTTCATTCTATTTTGTACGCAACACTCATATTTTCTATTTAAATCAGCTTGCATATCGTTAATATCGAAGTTATTATAATACTGATTGCCCCTAGTAATTTTAGGTCATCTGCATATAATATCGGAGTCGTATGAATTACTCTTGTACACATATTATTTATGAAAACGTTGAATAGAAGTAATCCCAGAGGAGACCCCTGAGGAATACCGTTAGCTATTGTAATTTCCTGTGGAATACCATTTCCATTATTATTATTATTATTATTTTATTCTTCACAAGAATTCAAATTTCTTGAAAGCAGCACTTCGAATTAATTAAAAAACGTGTCCTAGGAATGTTCCTAGGAAAATTTTATAATCCATCTTCTTGATGTAATAAAAATAATTCCTTGTTTATTACTTAGGAATATATTAAATAAGTAATAGCCTGAGCCAAAGTTGCCGAAAAGCGACAAAATAAATTCAGATTCAAAATTCATGAAGTGATAATTGAAGGGTTTCGTGCAAGAAGGGATGGGGGTCACTCAAGTTTTAATAAGGCTTAGAAAACAAAATTTAAATTTTTGCTTTTTTTTATGTACGGTTACATTATCTTATTATAAATAGCTTGAAATATATATTACAAATATTTCTTGTTAAAATACAGTAGTTTAAACATGTGTAAAATATTTATTTGGCTAAATCCGTTTACACAACGTTGTAATTTTATTTCCAAAATGTTTTAAATTGTATTTATTCCCCTCTGCAATTTTATAATCCTGCTTTTCTAGTTTCCTTTTTGTTTTCAACCAAATGTTAAAAACAAGCTGTTTGTTTCTACCGCGTATATTGCCTCGTATTTTGTGCATTTGTGCAACGCGCGAGTACTTTTACTTTCTCTGTAACGATACGATTTTATATGAAATGGCTCTTCTACATTAATACAATTTAGACTTTGACGTTTGGCATTTTCCTTCTTTAAATTCTAATCTAAATTGTATTTGTAGCCTTTAGGAAGCTTTGACTCAGACCGGGATAAGCTAGGGGAAAATGTGTGGGAACGTTGTTGACCAGAACCTAGTTGAAGGCACTATCCCCACATTGGCCTGCTGTGACAGAAAAAAAAACTGAAAAAATCTCAGGAGTTTCCACATGTGAAGCCAACGGCTCTACCAACCGAGTCGTCGCTGGTGACAGTTTTCTTGTTCCATTCCAAGCAGCAATTTTCAAAAATATGTTCATTTTCTTTATGTTCATTGTGTAACTTAAAAATATATATATATATCTTGAACCAACAAGACACATTTCTGTTTAACTACAAAACATATCCAAAACTAGGTACATTCCTGTGCTTATTGTTGCTTTCCAACCAAATTTGTAACCGTATTCTATTCAACTTCCAAGTTATTTCAAGCGTCAGAGATATGTAATATACTTTCAAATAATTCCTAGTTCATGCATCTTAATATTCCGAACCCTGCGTTGTATGGTCAATAATCTTGAAAAACACTTTCGAAGATAAATATTTGGTCACTTTTCTAACATTCATTGCATTGCAGATTGCTGTATATACCAAGTTATTTACAGTGTGACACGTGTTCTTACACTTCAATATGTTAGCTTTAATGTATGTTTATACAATTACGATGTAAGTTTTGAGATTTGTGTTGAGTTTTACCGTTACCGTATAAAATCATGAAAACACAGGGGGAAAAACAGTAGAGGAGAAGGTCCAAATATGGGCTATGGTCCAAATACGACCTAGTAGGCGTTTTAGATTTGTATATGTTTGTGTAGTACTGCTGACTGGCGACAACAGTGTGAAATAGTTGCCCAAGGACGAGGGTGGTGGCTGAATTCAGTTATCGACAATGAGTTGATTAATTTGTACGTTGTGCCTGTTTTCAACAATGGGAAAGTTTTATCACTCATTTCTATTTCAACATTTTAAACACACAAAAAAAAGTATGAAATGGTTTATAGGGCAAGTTGTATTCCTCAGAGACAGCACTCGTAGTCAGTCTAAAACAAAGAATAAATAATATTTCGTATTGACTTCTGTTGCGTCACGAAGAATGGTCTAAATACGGGCTACCTTGCCTACCTACATCTTCATCTTAAAGAGTTTTCTTTTCTTAGAAGATAAGATAAAATGAAGCGTATGGGCGGTAACAGCACTAGCTTTTTTTTCTTTTCTTAGAACACAGTACTTGGAATTTCAAACCTACTAAGTCCCTTTCATATTTTAGCTGTTCCCATCATAAAGAAAAAAAGTCAGCAATCGGCATAGAAAACGAGAAAGTACTACTGTTATAACATATAACCCATACTAAGAAACAATTGTGGTTTCCTTGGAAAAGCAGTAATCTAGTAAATGCAAGAAGACATCTTTTAGTTACGTTGAGCAAAGAGCTGAACAATTAAAGAAATGGAATATACCTGAATGGAAAAGAAAATAAGGAACTTAGAATTCACAAGACAAGAATCAGATTCAGAAGAATCCAGGATGATGATTTCTGATCTAGATCCTTGTGATGATGATAATAATTACTTTGATAAGCCAGCTGCACAAGGGAAGCCAGATGATGAAAATACGAATTGTATTCTGCGACAGGATATTCCCAGAACACACAGAGAAACCTATGGGTTATGTGTATCATGTGTTCGAGGTGAGCATATAGAGAGTGCGCTGGTGAAAAAAAAAAAAAAAAAGAGGACTAACTCAGACTTTTGTAAATATACATTTATCATCACTATATCACTCTTGAACATTATTTTGACCTGTTAAAATTTCTTCTTAATTATTTAAGGTTTTCATTTTTAATGGTAGCCCATATTTAGACCAGTGATTCAAAAGTCAAGATTACGACATCTTTCTAAAATATGTGTTTAATATGATAATCATGGGTTTTTAATCTAAATAATTTCCAACTATATTATATAGTAATCATATCTCAGACATATTTGTAGTTGAAATAAGAATTGAAGCTTTCCTGGCGGCGAATATTATACAGATGTTCTCGGGATATCAGCCAGGTGAAGTCCGACGATAGAGCCGACGTTTCAAGAACAGACATTGTTC
>JAGDQP010003684.1:56826-91584 GCA_022664845.1 Lepisma saccharinum
GAACAATGTCTGTTCTTGAAACGTCGGCTCTATCGTCGGACTTCACCCGGCTGATATCCCGAGAACATCTGTATAATATTTGTAGTTGTTGTTTAGTACATTCCTTGGGACATTTTGGAGATATTCGGAAAATACAAGTGGTAGCCCGTATTTGGACCTCCTCTCGTTTACAAATATTTGAAGTTAAATATAATCTTTTTATGGAAATCGATAGAAGAGTGATTAGCGTGATTTAATATTAATAATTTACGAGTTTTGCTATACTGATAACTATTTGCTAAATTGAATGAAACATTCCATTTTACATAATTCATACACCCCTACAATTTCCCGCAGAATGAATGTCTCAATTAGAAAAAAGATGATTGTTTTAGTTCTTTACACGTCTAATTATATAAAGCACAGACCCTGAAACATTTAGATCACGGCATATGCTTTACTTAAATTCATTTTAAGCCCTATTTTCGAACTCTTATTACTCAGAGCTTCCATTCTGGTTTGTAGTTCTTCTGTTCTTGTTTGTAGTGGTAAACAGGATTACATTATCCGAATAGGTGATTAAGAACGCCATTCAGTTCTGCTCCCACTCCATCCCAATTTAAATTTTGAAACACTTCCTCCAGGACTACAAAAAATAAGTTTTTGAAAAACTGAATCTCTGCCTTACCCTTTTTTCAACTTTGAATGTTTCACTCTCTTGATATAGTCTAATGACAGATGTGGCATTCGCGTATATGTGTACGCACCTTCAATCACTTGATGTTCAAGTGATTTAAGTACTGCTGCCAAGGAAACCGACTGGAAGGCACAATCAAAATCTATAAATACTAGTGTCAGTGGAAGTTCATATCATATTCATTATTCCATTTCATAACCTCAGTCAAACTTGTGTGGTCCATTATGCTAAACCCACAACGAAATCCGGCTTGTTCCCTTCACTGGCTCAAATTCTCGTCCAATATCGTTCAGAATAAGTTTGGTGAATATTTTGTACAGAACTGACAGCAAATTAATTGGTATGTAGTTCACGATGCGTTCTTAGTTCCCGTTCTTGTGCAACAAAATAATAATTTCAACTTGAGTCTCACCTCTTATTTAAATATCTCTTCTGAGTCCATCTTCTTCTGGCAATTTTCTCTTCTTCATCAGTCCAAGTACTTTATCCACTTCTTACATTAGTTTGGGACTTCTATGTCTTTTCTTCTTTTCCTAGATCTTCATTGTAGTAGTACAATTCTCTACAGGAATTTTGAAATATTTTTTTGTAATTTCCTCCTTATTACTGGTTACGGTACTATCAGGTCTCTTAATTTATTTTCTATAATGAGCCGTTCTGTTTCTTCAGGTCCTAGCTTTCCTAAATTGTATCTTCGTACATCCTCTCTCATTTCCTTCCTTAAGGCTTTATTTATTTCTATGTATGCAATTCTCTTTATACTATTTTGCTCTTCCTTTTTTATCTTTTTTTCTTTACTGAGTTTAAGTTTCTTCTAAGATTTCTCTCTCTCTTTTTTTTTATGTCTGTTATGTTTCTCTTATTTTCTCGGTCAGTACATTATTTCTACTATTGATATTTTCTTGAATTCTTTCAAGGCTTGCTTAGTTCTAATATACAGATGTTTTTCGCTAGATGTTTTAAATCTAAAACTGCTGTTTTTCCTCTCATTAGCTTCTTCCTCTCAAGTCTTGTATTTAGTTTCAACATAAGGCTTGCCTTAGAAAGTTTTACACATATTATGGGCATGAGTAACACATGATTCCTTAAAGAAAAGGAGATAAGTGATGATCAAATATCAATATGCCTTGTAACACAGTAAATGTTTTCTGAGAAATAACCGAACATTTTGTTTGATAGTGCTAATTAATTTTTGCACTGTCATTTGATCAAAAATTTTCCTGCCCTGAACCGACAGTTTCTTGAATTTTCAGCACATTGTGCATCTTTACGAAATACCTGTTTAATAAGTGCCCTATAGCGCTTAATAGGACGTAGTTCAGGGGTGTTAGGAGGTTTCTACTGCTTCTCAACAAATTCCACCTGATTTGTTGAAAACCAACTTGTTACCAATTTGGAATAATGTGCTGTTGCTAAATCACTCCAGAAAAGCACAACAGATTAGTGCTTAATTAGGGAAGGTAAGAGACGTTTCTGTAGACACTATGGTGCATACATATGGGAATTTATGGTGCCTTCGCAGAATAAAGGGGCGCTTCGATCACCACATTGGCATATTGCTTGCCATACAAGAACTTGGGGTCAAAGTTTTAAACTGAAAAAGATTTTTCAACATGTTTCCTTCTTTCGCAACACCAAAATACTGAAGTACTGAAGGTGTGGCAAAATCATACTTAAAATATGATTCGTCATCCATTACAAGACAGTGGGTTCGTCAATCAGCAGACGATACAACTGTTTTGACATTGTAATGGTAGTATTTCGTTGTTGAACGCTTCTTTTAGGGGTTTTCAGTTTTCTATAGGACTTTATGCTATTTCATTTTTTGATTCTGTTAATGACAGATTTGGTCGATCCAACTTTTTGTTCCAAATTTCGCATTGATATTAATGGAGTCTTCTTAATGAGCTTGAGTACTTTCTTCTCTAACATTTAATGTTTTGTTCCTCTTGGTCTTCATCTCCTGCATTTTCACCTGTCGTTTGGGTTGTGGTAAACTTGTCTATAGTTGTTTTAACTGTCCATCTTGATGTTTTCAGCTCCTTTGCTATCAAAGTGTAAGGTTTCTGTTTATTTGTTATCCAAGCGCCCAAAATTTTGGATCTTACTTCTTCACCTTTTGACGCCATTCTCTTCAATATCAGTTCATGGAAAAAGAAATATACCATGAATTAACTCTTTAGAATGTTCTCTTTTAAATCACATATATCCAAGTTTACATTCAATAAACAAGGTATTAGAAAATGTCATTTGAGAGATGTGTTAAACTTTCTGGGACAAGCCTTATACCGTATCAGACCATTCTATAATCACTTGAAATTTTGTAACTGCTCAGAACAGACACGGCTTGAACAATTTCCCTATTATTCGATAGAACATAATACTTTTCATTTTTAGCTCCATTCGGGCCTTTCGTCCGCTTCTGGGGTTTCTTGAAACATGTAGCCTATTCGAAATGAACAGTCTGTTGACTTTTGAAAATTCCGTTATCGTTTATCCTTTCTTCTTTCATTTGCCAAATGTCAAGTTTCCCACTTTTGTGTCACAGCTCCTCTTCGTTTCTAATTTTGTATTGAAGTCTCCCATTACTAGTTTATCATGCGATTTACGATTATGCAAAATCTTCTGTATCGGGATCCTCGTATAAAGATCTTCGACTTCCTGCTCCAGATATAATGTTGTTGGAGCACACACTGGTATAATATTCATATGATACTATATCTCTTGTTTATTTTGATTACTACTCATGCGATTCTATCTTGAATTTCTTCGATTTCTGTGATCCTTGTCTTCAGGCTCTTATTAATTATAAAGCCGAACCTGTCCTTTCGAAGTAGAGCGTATGTCCTGACTCTAGTTCTAAGTTCCAATTGTTTTTCATTTATACTCCACACTTGACAATTCGATCATGTCCTATTTAATACTTCCAAACTCATTTAACAATTTCTATAATTGGTCCTTTCCTACAAGTGATTGACAGCTCAGATTCGCAACAAAGAGGATCGTTCCTGTTCCAGTGTTTTCCTGGCAATTCGTCCGAACCCGTGCATTTTTACTCTGATTCCCTGCAGATTAAGAACTAACATTCCAGCTGCATTCCCTCCTCCAAGGAATGAGGTCCTCCGAGGCTGCTTTTTACTTATACGTATCATGTGGAGTATATCTATATATGACCAGCCCCGTTGGATTAGTCGTTAGCGTGTCTGACTACGGATTGAGGGGTCCCGGGTTCGATTCCCGGCGCTGCCAAGGATTTTTTCCAAGACGTGCGGGTCTGGAACGGTGCCCACCCTGCATCGTGATGCAATTGGGGAGCTCCTATGAATAAAAGATAGTGGCGATCACAGTGAGAGCTTAGGCTCTCCTCTCCCAGCCCGTCTGGTCAGCGTGGGAGCAGTAGACTAACTCCTTCCTTCGAGAGGCCTCATCCAGTAGTGGATTGAATATGGCTGTGATTTATTATATATACATATATATATATATATATATATATATATATATATATATATTCTCTTTTGTCTGGGTGCAAATCCGCACAATACATTCCACAAAGGTACCACATGAATTGAATTGTGTATATTTCTGCAAGTCAACGAATGTATACAATGTTGCAATGTTTTATTTTTGGAAGAAGAAAATTTAGCTATAGACATGTGAAAACTTTCTTCCACAGCTGTATTTGTTCCTCGTACTAACAAATAACGTTGATAGACATAGTTAATACATATCTGGTATTTCTTGTTATTTTTACTAATAGTTTTATTTTTCTCGAGATCATAATACTATAAAACTTTAGTGTTCTTTGTTTTCATGGCAACACAAAGTTAAGAAGCAATTTCATGGCAACACAAAGTTAAGAAGCAAACGACGAGTGAAATCCATCCAAACAGTTTAACCACTACATTCTTCTATGTGTTATTCAGTTAGGCAATAAATTAAATATAATAGTTGAGTTCTCTCAACTAAGGTGTACGAAATGAAATTAAACTACCTATTTTAAGGAGGGGTTTCTGTTACCTGTTTGACAAATTCATACAACGCAACGTTTTTCAATTGATAAACAATTTCGACAACATAACTTGAGGAAGCTGTACCGAGTAGCTATGGATTGGTTAAACGTTGGATTAGTAATCGGAAGGTCCTGGGAACGATCCTAGCAGTCGCTTTACTACTTACAGCAAACTAATGCCGGGATGGTGTCTGCAAATCTAGACCCTGGCCAAATACCTTCCAACATCCTGTGCCCCACTCTATCCCGGCCTGAGCCCGAGATGACTAAAGGACATAAATAAATTTAATTCTTACATTTCAGGAAATTGTGTTAAAAGGTGTGGTTTGTTTCAAGAATACAACGGTAAATATGAAGTTAACATTCCAAAAATTGAGCATAGTTCAAATTAATAGATAATTATAGTTAGATTATCTGATTATATTTCAATATCAATGTTTGAATATCAATGTTTCTTATGGCTGGCTCAATCTTCTTTCTTCTTATACAGGTTGTTGCAAAATAACACTGACGAAACTAACTCCCGTGATTCCTGATTTGAAAGTAAGAAAAAATATAGACTATCGAGGGTGCACAAATGCTTTGTTACGTCGCTATAGGCTGCCGAAACCGTGGGTAACGAACTCTAGAGCTTGATATTTCCAACACCAGTAACAGCAGAACTGAGGCGGCATGGTACCCTCAAACATTCGTTGAAATGTATATAATTTACTCCCGTTTATTATACAACCACGCACCTTTTTTATAAAAATAGTCCGCAAATGAAATCTGTTTGCGATATCGACTTGTTGCCGAAAACGAATCATTGTTACTTGCTGGAAGGTAGTTGTATTCATGCTTATTTTGATCCATCTTTACTTCAAAGAATTTTTGGAAATCCTGTACTTCCTTTGAGGAATTAATACAATTGAACAGTTTTGGAATAGCACTTTAGGATAAAGACAGCTTGAAGTCTTTGAGGCTACCATACTGTTAATAGTATTAGAAATATCAAGATCTACAGTTCATTTTCCCACACTTTCGGCAGCCGAAGCGAAGCATTTGTGTACCCTCGATTGCCTATACTTTTTACATTATTTTCTTTAGTTCACAATGGTTCGTGATGTCCTCAAATCTTGCAACGTTAATTTAACTCATTTCCCGACGTCATACAATGATGAAATTTTGCACAGCGACGTATCATAAGCTGGGCGACAATACAATATTCCATTGTTACTTTCATATATTTCTATCCTATCATATATTTCTATTCTATATTTTAAAAGCATATTTTATTTTATTTTTCTAATATGGACCATAAATACTAGCGTGCAACGATGAAGAGTTTGAGGTTGCAGAACACTAAGATTTGGGACACAAATCATTAGCTTGAGAGAAAGTATTCGAACATCGAAGTTAACTCGAAAAAAAATAATAATAAACACTTTTTAAAGACATACTTTTCTTAAGCAATTCGTACTAAAAGGCAAAAATTATTTTGCTTATACACGATTAAAAAGAAAAGCATGGTGCGCGCAAATTGAAGAATTTATAAAGTGACTGTATATGAGAGCGCCCCCTATGCTTTTCTTTTTCATCATGCATAAACATTAGTTTTTTAGTACGAATTGTTTAAGAAAAGTATGTCTTTTAAAAGTTTTTTTTATTATTTTCATGTTAGGAATCTCGTGACGTAGGTTCGTCGGTGTTATTTTGAAATACCCTGTATACATAGAAAGAAACGGTAAAACTTTTTATCATGTATCATATTCAATTAAACAAGATGAAGCATTAGCTTTTTTCGTTCATATGTGTTAAGAGAACAACGAAAATACTTAACAATTCTGATGAACGAAGAAAAAAAAACACTAGTGGAAGGACAGAAGTTCGGTAATAAGAGATGAAACATTGAGTAGTTTGGCTTCAGTAACTGAATTAGTTCGTAGGATCTAGGCAGAAATGTCGGTAATGAAGTTCAAATATGCAATAGAATGCACCTGAGTTTCTTCTTCTTCTGAATGAAAATTGCATACATCTAGGTCATGTGACCCACTCCTCTGCGGTCGTCGGTACAGTGTAACCCTACTATACAAGTCTAATTGTATTACATAGATATTCCATACCTTATTGACATCTGAATGTCACCCAGGTAAACATGATCAGTCAAAACAGTGAATGCACATCAGTTTGCGAAACATTTATGATTTTCTATCCTTATTTGACCAGAATACTTAAAAATTGTCTCCTTCCCTTATTCATTCACAGGATATCTTCAAGAATCTAAACGAGATTTTGTGATGTTTGAAGAGGCCAAGGGAAAGGGAAATATTATAGTCACAAAAGTTTCAGTAGTTGCTAAGCTTTGTGAATTAGATAAAATAACTCTGTGATTTAAAGTGTAACTTTGAATATGAGGTTTGTTCTCTTCCCCTATCATATTGTAATCGGATAGTTTACCGAAATGCCTAAGAGATGGTGATTAATATCTAATTCCAAATGAAACATGATCCTTTTTCCTCAGAATTCTTAATTTCTTACTGTATTCAAAGAAATAATAGGTACCAAGTATATCCTTGCGACATACACTATTATAGCAATAGGTCTATTGAGTTTCCTCTGATGGTCTTTCCGAATTCTGAAAGATAAATTCCTTCAGAATTCTATGGTAAAACATAATTCCATATCTGCTACAAAATAATTATTTTAAAATCACAAGTATGACTTGTGTAATTTCTACTAGCAACATAACCTGCAAAGTAATAAGATTGCTTTTGCTATACTAGATGCAAATCACCGAAGCTATTGTATTACATCAATATTAGGTTAAGTTGCTGTTTCATCGTATTCAGATATGTATATATTAACCTGAATAATGATTATCTGCATCTGGAAATACTTAAGAATTATGTTTGAGGTAACCATATCTAATTTGACAAATCAAATATACTTTATTGCATATATGGAACAATAGCGTGTTACTTTAATGTTTCCAGTAGAATATATCTTCACATACATTGACCACTGATATGTTCATTTCCAATACACAAACACAAAGGTAAGTACATTTCCAAGTACTTCATTTCATGTAGTATGCAAACGAATCATTAATAATCTTTCAAACTAGAATATCGGAAAATATATTTTACACATAGACTGTTTACACTGTCGAACAAGCATCATTCTAAAATATTCATTATTATAGAAATCTAGAAGAATACGTCTTAGCATTTCAATTGTCTCTTTGAATGCACTGAAAACTAATTTAACTGGATCGCTCGAATCTATTACATAAATAATTCAATTTTATATATGAACACAAAGGTGCATTCTATTAGTCTTGTTAATTATGTAATACCTCGTGTATATATATATGTAAAACACGTGTTTTTTTGCACATCTTTATATTTATGCGCTACACACTTTTTCGTTTCATAATTATGTATTCTGTAGATAATACATTTCATGATTTTTGTTGATTATCATTTTTGTTTGTGTGCGTAAGGCATTTCTACTAGTATGTACTTGTAGACGTGTAAGAACTACGGTTGTGCAGTGGTGACCGAAGAAAGTAGTTGTAAAAAGATAGATTTCTTTTATTAGATTACTTCTTTAGCAAAAATACTAAGTGTTGAAGCTTAACCAAATCGAACAGAAGCCATATTTATATTAGAGTAGTATCGAAAGAGCAGCTCGTATATTCATACTATCCATATCGTAATGTTCCCTTGCGGAATACGACTTAATTGCCTCCGCAACGTTCAGTTTATCTGAGTCTGGCGCCGTTACTCAATAGTTTGTTCCTTGGTAGGTAGAGCAGGTAGAGCAATAAAGGATCGATATTTGTCTTTTTCCCTTCACCTTTTATTAAAAAATACAAAGTCCGTAAAGTTAATAAAAAAGAGTCTCCCGTACAAAGCTATGGAGATCTAATTTTGAGGTATCTCAATTACTTTCTCTATAAGTTTCCTGATTGCAGTTGACGTTGGCCCAAGCAACGGCTTGTTGCCTGGCAGTTATCGGCCCAAGCAACGGATTGCTGCTTGGCGTTTGACGTAGGCTCAAGCAATGGCTTGCTGCCTAGCAGAGAAAGGAAGTTTGGAAAGTACTATCACGTAGCAGATCTGGACTTAGGAAGTTTGCCTATCTTGTAGCAGATACGGTGGTAAGATAGGATGGCCTACCTCGTAGCAGGTTCGACTAAGGTGAGGGAGATGGCCTACCCCGTAGCAGGTACCACCAAGGTGAGGGAAGGAGGAGGAGAGTTGACTATTCCCGTAGCAGAATAGTGCCTCTTGAAGCGGCTCGATGCCTTTTATTCTGTTCAGGTACGCTGACTCTGCAATAAAATACATAAGTTATAATAAAGATTCCTAATATTTAATAGCTCTTACTTTTCAATATAGTAAAATAACTGTAAGTTGCTTGTTTTCAAATTTAAAAAAAATCCTTTACCAAAATCTAACCCTAAAAATGTTATTATGGTTTAAGACAACCTGAATGATTAGTAGGCCTAATTACAATTATCAAGACGATTAAAGATGTCTCTCGTTTAACTTTTTATATACCTACTAATTAAGTTATTTTTTTTAGATGATGTGTGGTGATATGAAAGGATTGTTTTTCAGGAAATACTTGTTTATTTTAGTAGTTATTAAGTTATCAATAAATATTCGATCCACGGCTTTCTTCCTTTTGTACAAAAGTCTAACAGAAAATTCTCACACTAATGATCATATAACTATGTGAATACTATGGAGTGTTAGTTTTAATTTTATTGAATCAGTCTTCGCTGTTGGGTGCCAAATAGTTACAATATACTCAAATTTGGTCTTTGTCAGAATTTTGTATAATAATGTATACGTCAGCTGTCTAGAAATTTCACGCCCGCCGGGTGGCGGAGCTGTCTGCCGCGTAGGTCATCGGCTCGAAGGTCCCAGGTTCGAGCCTCGGCAGGGGCATGGGTGTGGATTTTAACAGCTAAAGGCGAATCGTGACGGGTCGAAGTCCAAAGTTACTAGACTGGCCCATATAAAAATAAAGTTTACCAAAGTTCATCTAAAAATTTCACCTCATTGATTGAAGAGAAATCTCGTAAACTTTTTGCATTAGGTTGTAATTACATTATGTGTTCGTTAAATCTAGCATTTTGTTCAAAAACAACACTAAGGTCTTTAATAGATTACACTTTGTTAATTTTATTATTGGCTATAGTATATTCTGACGCTATATGGTTCGTTTTATTTCTAAAGGTGATACAGTTTGGTTTCCCACTACTGATTTTCATTTTGTTATTTTCACACCATTTATAAATTGAATATTTCTTTTTTAATTTTGCAACGTCTAAACTATTTGAAGTGGAACCCAATAACTTAAGATAGTCCACATACAGTATAGGGGAGTATACAGTTCCCTTGTACAAATATCATTCATAAAAATATTAAACAATAATGGTCCCAAAGGAGACCGTTGTGAAATACCATTATATATCATATTTACTTCAGTGGATAAGAGGACCCCGTTCACATTTATTCTAAGTGTTCTGTTATATAGACAACTTTCAGTCATTTTAAATAGAATGGGAAAAGTCCTATTTCGTGAAATTTTTTAATC
Organism: Lepisma saccharinum; assembly: GCA_022664845.1. Lineage (NCBI taxonomy): Eukaryota > Metazoa > Arthropoda > Insecta > Zygentoma > Lepismatidae > Lepisma > Lepisma saccharinum. The sequence continues at coordinate 67,101 of JAGDQP010003684.1, forward strand.
AACACGGAAACATCAAATGCCTGGGAAAGTTCAAAATAAATGATGTCACACTGCGATTTCTTAGCAATACAATCCTGTATATAATCGTCGGTATGTGATATGTTGGTTATTGCGAACATAAGATGTGTGAACTTTTCGTGTATAACAGATTTCAACAAACTGTAATTGGCCAGGAATTAGATTAAAAACCTCTAGCTAAACCGTTTAAGATCGAAATCGGTCTATAATTGTTGTTTCGCTTCCATCTTTATTATAAATAAAGTGATTGCTTTTCTCCATTTATCCGAATAGATATTAATAAAAGTTTATGTCTACCCTTATAGCTGCTGATAAGTGCATGTTTGATACACGTATACCTGATCAGACTGATTATCCTGTCCCCACGCAGCTTCCCTAAAAACTACGTGTCATGGTTTCCCTCTGACCAAATGCTGAGCTTCACTAGTTGTTCGGATTTACTTAGACTGAGACGTAGCCTGGGTGCTGAGTTTTTAAATTGACGTATTTTTTGGCTTAATATTAGTTTTTTTCCTTCCTAGAAAATTATATCTGGAGAAAATAGTTATCCATAAACAATAACCGAGCTACAGTGATCTATCAGAAATTGTGTAAGGAATGTAAATTATCTACAGCTTTATTAGAAAATCAATCCATTAATAATAAATATTAGAAAGTGACACTTTCTAAATGTATCAGCTCTTTTGTAGTAACTAACACGATAATAACAGCAATAAAAACTTAATCTGATGCTGACAAACAAAAACAGAAGACCGAATAGAATTCGCAATTTGGTTAAAGGTCTTCTTTATAAGTTCAAGAACGAAGGCAAATGTAATAAAAACTCTTGCATTTCACCTCAAACCGAAACAAAATCATGATTTGTTACTTGCATTATTTTATTGCGGTTTTGCTTTTATTTCTAACTTGTTTTTGCTTTTAAGTAATTTTCTATGTTTAAGTATTATATGGTAACATTTTCCGTTTGTGTACCTGCATAAACACGCACACACACACGTTAGTTTTTTAATTAAATATGAATATTTGAAAAGATACGTTCTTTTACATTTAATGAAACATTAAAATACTAGTATTTCTATTTATTTGCAAGGGAAATTGATAACATACACATTCTCTACAAATAATTCGTGTGCAAAATACTTTCAAATTGACAAATTTCACATTTATTTTAGAGTAATCTCCTTTACTCAAATATTCTGTTTAGGGTAACACCTTGAAATAAGCACAGTAAGAATCGGTTGTTGCAGTACCCACAAATCAAACCCGGTTCTCCCAACACATTCTGGCACTACCAAAAATTACTACTATGCGTTTTAAGATCTGTTGAGGTTATTTTAATATTAATTATTAAGCTTTATGTTAATTCGTAAACATTAGATAATAAACAAATGAAGTCTTTACGATCTGTAATAGCAACAAGGACAATTCATAATTCTGGAAAGAAAATACCAGGTTTTTTTTTGTCCAATCATCTCTACTGTTAACGATTTATATAGTAGAAGTGTTTTAACAGACCAAGTTCAACGGGCAGTCATTAACGAGCAGAATCCGAAAGTATCACACGGCTATAGTAATTTCTTTACATTATCAAAAATTAATCATAATTTTATAGTTTTCTTATTTGTGATCATTTTTCCAATCTATAACGTCACATTTACCATTTTCAGGTCAGTACTCGAGCACGAAAACGATTCGTACTAAAAAGTAAATAATAATTTTGTTTATGCGTGACTAACAAGAAAAGTATAAGGTGCTCTCTCATACAGACATTTAATAAATTCCTGAATCGGCGCGTCCCATGTTTTTCTTTTTAGTCAGGCATAAACAAAATTATTTTTTACTTTTTATTACCAATTGAAGAGTGAATTGTCTTTAAAAAGTTTATTATTATTTTTTTTCGAGTTATTTTGGTATTCGGATACTTTTTCTCAAGCTAATGTTTTGTGCCCCAAATCCTAGAGTGTTCTGCAACCAGTCAGAACCCAATATCGTTGCAGGCTAGTATTCATTTTTAGATAAAGAAGTCCATATTAAAAAAAAAACATTAAAATATGCTTTTAAAATATATAAACACACAGAAATATATGAAAATAGCAATGGAATATTGTACTGTCACCAGACTTACGTCGCTGTGCAAAATTTCATCATTCTATGACGTCAAAAAATGAGTTAAATTAACGTTCCAAGATTTGAGGACAACACAAACCATTGTGAACTAAAGAAAAGAATGTAAAATAGAATTGAATAAATATTGCAACAAAAAATCAAAACATCTATTGAATGTCGCTATAATATCCGTTGCCATAATGATCTGATACAAGAATTACAAGAAGCTACACTTGTTTTTATACTGATTTAATCCTACACCTTGTATCAATCAGAACATAAAGCAATCAGTTACTTTGAATAGTTATCATTTTTCGAGAAATATTAAAAACAAAGTAAAATTTGTTAATCATCTTTCGACAAAAATCAAATTATTTTTTTTAATTAATTGAAAGAGGATTTTTAAAAACACGTTTTTTTAAGATGGACTAAGAAGTAAAAATTAATAAATTGAATTAATCTTATGAATCGGAAAATAAAAGCATGGGTGCTCTTAGATATTATGATTTTATGATGACGTAAGCAAGAGCACCCACGCTTTTATTTTCCGATTCATAAGATTAATTCAATTTATTATTTTTTTACTTTTTAGTCCATCTTAAAAAAAAGCGTCGTTTTTAAAAAAATCCTTTTTAAATTAAGGTTTATGTATAATAGATGAATATTAAACTCCCTGCGAGATAGGCAACCCAAACTTCACAAAATAGTTGCGGAGTTGCGTGCATTTAAGGATAATTTCGAATTATTTTAATTAATTACAGTTAACTGGATTAATTAATTACAGTTATTTTGTCGTATATCTAGTGATTGGATATTGTATTGTCATCGGAAGCAAGCAAGTTTAAAAAAATCGGATGATGGGAAGTGAGTTTAAAATCGATTGCAAAATTTTTTACCGAACAGACAGGAAAGCGAGTTCATTTGTACCGAACAGACAGACAAGAAAGTGAGTTAATAAAAAAGTGTTGAAGTTATTTTCCCTTCTCGGCCTTCTTCGCATCTAAAGTCTATTCGTCACATGGTATAGAAATGATGTTGCAAATGACGAGTAGTCTTCCAGTGAAAATGGTGGAAAACTAGCAGACAGGACATTGTCTAATTGTGTAAGTACGGAATACCCTGAAAATCCTGTCAAAATAGCTAGCAGCATAATTCGAACCTGCATGCCTCCCGAGAGCCAATCTGAAGTCCGCAACTTTAACCATAACGGTGTTATTAGTAACATTAATAATGATATATTAAAAATATTTTTGGCTGATATTAATTGAGATTTTGAAAAATCTCAAATCGATATTAAATAAGCAATATTTAAGGACTTGAAACGTTTTTTTTTATTACGACGCTAATCGAAATAAAATCAATGAAAAAATTGGATACAAGCGAAATCCTCCATTGAAATTCGACGCACACGTAGTCCTGCTTGAAGCGCCAGTGCAGCACCAGGTTTCTGCAGGGCTATTTTACCAATTCCAAAGCCTCTGGTACTAAACGTGTGTGGTGGAAGCACGTTCATTTGCGACTCCCCCGACGGCAAGTAGGAGGAGCAGTGTGTCGATAAATCGCAACTCATGTAATCGATAAGTCGCGCAGACACGAGATCGATAGTGGTTCAGTCGGGAAAGGACGTCGCGACAGATAAAAGTTCTAAAAGGTGTTTGACCTCGGCAATCGAGACAGAGATCAGTATGTAACGAGAACGAAAGGAAACAAACCTCAATAAACGCTGGCGGATTGCACAATTGAAAAGTAGAAGAAAAGTTTATTGCCTTGACACGTTTACCTCGGTTTCACATAAAGAATTTGATATGCATTATTTATCTACATTTTTACTCATTTCTATTATACTTTACTGCATAGCCAGCTATAGCCTGAATCCCTCGTAAGACTAACATGAGACATCATATGGCGAGCACCTTTCCCAAGAAAGAGATGGAGAACGTAGTGGCCAGGTCCTAGTCAAAATACCATCCCAAAACCCAATAGTCTTTTTAAAGAATTAGATGTCTTCAGAAATAAATGGTGAAATCTATTTTCGTCTAGAATACTCCATTTTAAGTCGTTTCTTTGTCCTTTAATATTTAATTTTGGAAGTGTAGCTTATAGGATATGGACAAGCCAAATAGATCCTTTTACAACCTTGAGGATCACCAAACCAACATATGCTTCTAAGTTATATAATGAAGTATAAATGTCAATAATCAATTATGAATTCACAACTTTTCTTTAGCCAGGGAGAAATTACTTAAAAAAAAGAAGTGAGCAAGAAAGGTTCATATTATTATTTGATATGTATGTGATGCAAAACATGTAAAGGCCGAGTACCAGTATCATATATGAGGTATATATATTATACATATACATGAGATGAGGTTTATACATATCTATTATACATGAGATGAGGTTTATAAAGTTCATCCCGACATCCATTTCATATTAGTAACCTCTCATACTAACTATTTTCTGCATATATCAGGATATCCTCAAGTCGATACTGAATATACAACCAATACATATTGCATTAGTACTTCTTTGGGTCACATAGCATACGCAGTTCATCTAAACCATGCCAATTCCTTAGCACAACGTACTAATTATTGACCCAATTGGTCTGAATAAACAACATTCCACATACGAAAATTCATGTCAGAACCTACGAATATGCCAGAAATATTCTCTTGAATCCTAAAACACTCACTTCATAATGACAAAACAGACATATCTCGCCTCTTGTATTGTCCTACTGCCTAATCCCCATTTTATAGATATTGAACCAAATGTTCATTTTACCATGTAACACAATAGACGTTATTGCCTCGGCCCGCAGCACATACGGTTAAATATACCTTTGTAGATTAATCAAATCTAAAAGGCACAGCAAAATTCAGTAAGGAGTTTCTGAATTTAATAGAATAAAATACTATAAACTAATTTAAGGTTGGTTGCTTTATGAAGACCAGCAATTAATTGCCACCACACAACTATATTTATCTAGAAGTATACTCTATGCTGAACAAGTTTTCTCTGAATAGTGCACGCTGTCAGTCTCACACATACTGGGCAATACAAAAATAAATTTAAATTCAGTTCGTGGATACGTTTATTCGGTAACCACAGAGCCAATAATTATTTCATAGAATATTGAATAATCAGTAATAATTAATAAGCATCGACAATAAGGAAAGTAATAAACGGTCGTACTTTAAAGTGGTATAGTCAATTTAAATCTTCATGCTTTCTCTCAACGAAGATAATTATACCGTGAACTGATTAGAAATAGGCAAACTTCTGCCAGTGGCTATACGAGTATGAGTGGATTATTCTGAAGGGAAATTCTACATTTACATGTTGGTTGTACGAATGATTCCCAGCACTGTAGGATGACTAAATTCACGATAAACTAATAATATACAAGAGTTTCAGTGTAACTGTTTCCTTCTATCTCCGAACATAATACACGACAGGAATAAATCAAAACTTGCTTGTTAGAATCTTCTCAACACTGAAGATAACATGACTGTCCATAAATATTATACCTTCAACACCTAAATCTGTCGGTCCGTCACGATTCGCCCCTTAGCTATTAAAATCCACACCCATACCGGGACTCGAACCCGGGACCTTCGAGTCGTTGGCCTACCGCCGCAGACCGAACGGCTACCAGGCCGGCTATAAATAGTTCTAGATTTGTTTATTTTTATAATTGACTTATCATACTTTACCACAAGGTAGAAAATCCTTCGGTCTACATGTTTGTCAGAATATCTCATTTTCGGGAGAAAGTGACATATCTACTGATGCCTTGGGGCCACAGAAATATTCTGTAATTTATTTGTAGCGTAACTAAGAAGGCACAACGAAAAAGAACTAGAAAAATAATTATTTTATTTTCAATAAGGTGAAACATGTTTTCACATAGTGCTCTGTAAAATTTCCTTCCAAGGCTTGTTCCCAAATACCCTCTGCTGCCTTGTCATAGTTACCTCGGTGATCAATGGTGGCCGTATCAAACGCTTCCTAAATAAATTATTCGGAAGGGCAATACGTAAAGGACTGAAGTTTATGTGCCGGTTTAAGATTAATAATTAAGTTTCGTCACTATGGAAATTCTAAAGCACCATTTTAATACGGATACAATATTGAGTGAGGTTTTCCCTCTTAACATAACCAAGTTCGATTCGAATTGATTCATTCACACTGAAAATCTCCTGACATAAAAAGCACACAAAAACTTCACCAAAAATGAACTTTATATGAACGCATGTGAACCTACCGAAAAAATGTAAGTTTTTAGTGTGCTCAATGTGTCTTTTTATTAGCTTCTGGCCCACGGTGCACATTTGGTACACATTTTCATATTTGCTGTAGCTCACATTATCTCCGCTTAGTTTTGAGATCACTTTCAGTACATTTGCTAACTTTAAATGAACCTTTTGTGCATAAACTGTGTATCAGTACATCATAAGTGCATATATTATGCACTAAAAATGTGGCGTAGTTCATATTAATTTCACGAAAAGTTCATATATTATGCACTAAAAAGTGCTAAAACTAGAACATATTGTGAATTTTTTTTCGGGACAAATTGTGAACTTTATGTGTACTTTGATTTTCAGTGCATTCGTCCATACATTGACATAATTTTCTACACACGACGATGAACTTTTGAGTTTAATGAGCTTTTGATAATATGGTTAACTTTTGAGTTAAAACATTAGAGTGTTGTATGTTAGCATGCTTTCAACCTGCTGAATTTATAGCTAATGGTTCCTTATTAGAATGTAGACTTGCATGGTGGAGAAAAAAAGAAAGGAATAAATATCAGCAGAGCCTTCACGTATAGAAAATACTATCTTTCAGCTGTTTAACGTGAGTGTAATTCGAGAAACTATGTCTGAACGAAGAGCTGAATAACGCCTCTTCTAATTTATCTTTCTCTTTGAATTTTCAGTTACAAGATTTAATTATTTCCACTGTTCTTATGGAACAAGTATTACTCACAGATATATAAACCTATACCACCATAATGTGTTTCATCTTGATATACTAAAATTAACTCATAAAAAAGAAAGGAACAAGAATGAACATTTTTCCCCCCAAATCGAATGACTACGATTTACAAATATTGTTCATAGGTTTCGTGCTAAGAACAGATTGTAAGAAGTAAGAAAGCGTTCTATAGTTCCTTTATTGTAGATGTCAGTTCTCACCAGGGTTTAAAAAGTATGCAAAACTGGTGCGCCACGGCCACCAATCATTGGATTTGGCCACCTGGAGCCTCTTACCTGGTGGTCAGTACTGGCCACCAGTTCTTTGCTCTAAATTCTCAACTTGAACGGTATCAAGACAATACATAGCACTGTCCTTCCTGTATTTCATCTTCGTGTTGCGAGTTCACTATTTTCTACGCATTTTCGGCATGTCGTCTTACGTACTCAGCTTGTTCAGACGCCGCCGCCGCGAATGCATTATTATGTAACATGCATGTAATTTATGTTTAACACCAATATAACATATATATGAGGCCACAAGTAATTACAAATGCCCAGCACAAAATTCTTCAGGTGGTCTCATTGGCTTCCAAATTTTAGAGAACTCTTTAAACATTGGTTCTCACAAGGTATAGTGATGGTCTGATGGATCCTTTTTTTGGAAAGAGGAGCGGGGGAGAGAGTGACTGTACACCGAAACAAGAGGAGCAATTTTCAATCATTTGCTTATACATCCAATCTTTCCTTTGTATATTCACTGTTAATCGTTTTGTTTTTGCGAAATGTGCAATGAGTTAACTGAAAACCTCCTGGCACAAAAAGCATACAAGAGCTTCACCAAAAATGTACTTTATATGAACACATGTGAACTTTATGTGAAGCTACTGTAAAATTGTGAGTTTTTTTGTGTGTTCAATATGTATTTTTATTGGCTTCTTATTGTTATTGCATATTTTGCACATATTAAGTTCACATTATCGAGAGCGCGTTTTCAGATCGCCTTTAGTACATTTGTTACAAGTGAACATTTTGTGCATGAATAAGGTATCAGCACACCAAACATTGTACAGTAAAAATGTATGTAGTTCATGTTAATTTAACGAGAAGTTCATATATTATGCACTAAAAACGTGGTAAAACTGGAACATATACACTGAAAATCAAAGTACACTTAAAGTATATCCCGAAAAAGATCACAATATGTTCGTTTTACCAAGTTTTCAGTGAATAATATATGAACTTTTCGTGAAATTACCATACTATGAACTGCACCATATTATTAGTGCCCAACATGTGAACTTTTAGTGTCCTGATACGCAATTCATGCACAAAAAGCTCACCTAATTATTGCAAATATAATAAAAGGGATCGATCTGAAAACGTGCTCTGGATAATGTGAACGTCAGTAAATATCCACTAAGGGTAAGAAGCCAATAAAAAGACACATTGAGTACACAAAAAGCTCATCATTTTACAGTAGGCTCACATAAATTTCATTTTTTGTGAAGTTTTTGTGTGCTTTTTGCGCCAGGAGATTTTCAGTGGAGCTTTTGTATTTTAAACAGGCTCTCCACTTAATTTTCCCATCAGCGTTAAACCATTGCACTTTTTCAAAAGATTGCCAAAGTAATGTGTAATCTCGTTTAATCATTTCAAACTGTAGTGTTTCATCAGTACTTTTCGAACTACCACTAATATGTATTGTATATATCTATCATATATATGTATATTAATATTTTCCAAATGCAAATTCTTGCAGGTAAAGAATAGGTAAGAGAAAAGAATTGAAGAGGGAAAATAATTAGAAGTTGGTTCTTGGAGAAACCTTTCTTTTCTAGCCTATACCAGCAGCTTCGTACGAATTTCTCCATTGAAGAGATAAAAAATAGTCTAAATTGGAATTTCGATGTGAAGAACAAATACATGCTTTAATTCTTTAAACAACTTCATCAGAAAACAATAGTATGATATGTAAAATGCCAGCAACTCATTAGAAATTAACGATTTTAATTTATTAAAATTATAAATCTAGTATGAATAGGATTTGAATGTTTAAAACAAAATGTTTTAAACGTGTTTTAAACAGATGTTTTAAACAGAGGCAATTGTTTTAAACTTTTTGTTTAAAATATTTTCAAGGTCTGTTTTAAACGATGTTTATTTTAAGCCGTGTTTAAAACATGTTTTTTTTTCTTCTTCTTTGAAAGTATCATATTATTTTTAAGAGTACGAAAGGGCGTGTTTTTACCAGTAAAACGTATGTAATTTGTCCCGAGTGAAAGCTAGTTTCCAAAATAATCAGTATTATGGCGCCTCAAGTCTACACATGGAGACAAAAAAGGGATTGTTTCGATTTATGCTTTATCTGCTAGAAGCGGGCAATATTAATTCGCTATCAATAACATGAAACAACATGTTAATATTTCAATTCTTTCTTTTTTATTTATTTTGAGAAACTGCAAGGAAAACGAAAACTTCATGGGTCTGTATTTGCTTCTATGATTACATTGCTCTATCTCTTTTCTTATGTGTATGAGGAAAGGGACGTAAGCAAACAAATCTTGAATAGTGAGTAACTGTGTAGATTTGATAATCATTTCTTACACGGTGCTTGGAGTTTATGCCGGATGGTAGAACTTATTAGGTTCTTTTAGTGATGTAAATAAAAAAACGTTCCTTTTTCCTAACACTTCCGTTTATAAAAACATGTGGTTTCGTTTTTTCTAAATTTCGTTTCTTCAAGGCAGCAATTTGCAATACTGCTAATGTCTCTTTAAGCAAAAAATACTTCCATATAGGTAAATAAGAGGTAATATAACACAATTAAACCCTAGATTACAAGCATTTTTTGTGACATAGTCTATTCCGGGTTGCTCAGTTTTCAGTGTTGCCAACTTTGATATATATATATAATCTTTCACATCGTATCTGCCCCAAACTTAACAAACATTATTCAACACACAACACAATAGAAGAAAGTTTTGGGTGTCCTCGACCTGAAACATTCCAATTGTCAGTGTTGTCAACCTATTTTAAAATTCAACTGATAGAAATGCCTTTATTAATCCATATCTACGTGTATGTATTGATTTACACCAAATTTGACATGTGCTTTAGATACTGGGACAGTTCTGTGAATACTTCCGGCGCCACAGTTGTCAGTGATGCTAATCGATTTCAGAAAATAAAGTGCTTAATTGCTTTCATATCATTGAACGTATTAAGACCAGACTTTGTATTTACGTACTGGTACGCGTCATACAGGTACTTCAACTCGCACAGTTGACAGTGTTGCCAATCAATTTTAAAAATTAAATATTTACTACTTCCATTCAGTTCGACGTAACCGCACCGAGCTTTGAGTATACTTATTTGACACAATCGGAACATACTGTGGTTGTTCCCTATACCCAAGTACCCAAATGTCAGCGTTGTCACCCTATTTTAAAGTTCATTTTTTCAAATGGCCCCCATACTGTTACGTTCCGATAGCTATTCCCATACTTTCAGAAAAGCGCGTGGGGAGTCGCGGGACGTACCTACGTTATGATATGATTGGAAATAATACTTCTCAGAGCCCTATTGCAACAGACTCATTAGAAGAAACCTATATGTAGTAATAAAAAAATTAAAAAACCAACAAGATGAAAATGAACTGAAAAACACTTCCAGTAAACTACAAAAATTATTTTTTTTTTTTTTTTTACAACGCTATGTGCTCTGCTTCTTTGCTGTTCGTTTATATACTCATTATCAGTGGGTTACACAGGAAGGAAAAAAAGGATTTAATCTGGACACACTTTATTAAAGTTAATCCTTCCGAAAATAACTGTAAAAGCCAAATGTAGATTGTATAAAAAGGAAATGGCAGGTCTTGTTCTCCGAACGAGATTTCAACAAGTGTAATTCAAATCCCGACCAGGACACAGGATAATTTTCGTTCATTGTTCCCATGGCTGGCGCTCTGAGATATACTCAGCCTCCTATGAAATTGAGTACCACAGTGTCCTTGGTTTTCATAGGCCTACAATTTCTAGTAAATTCTTATGAATAGACCGGAAGCGCGATTGAAACGTTATAGAAGATACTGTTCATAAAGTATCATAACCCCTACCATTATTTATTTTTAAGCCTAAACGTCTTAAACACTGTTTTTTGCAATCTATAAAAAAACGTGTTTAAAATAACAACATAAAACATGTTTTAAACATATGTTTTGTTTTGTTTTTTCTAAAAAAAACATGTTTTATTCCAACTCTGAGTGTGAACCCAAAATAATCTCAGTGGGTAATTATTCACACCAAAGCAAGAGGGGGAAGGGAGACTTCCTGTAAATATACGTTGAAAATCAGCAGTTTTGTAGCTCGAGGCTTAAAAAAGTAGGGAGAAATCATCACAAATGACGTATAATATCTCAACATATAATGACTTAAGATACTTGCTAATATAAGAAAAGAAACTAATTTCTAATCGATAATGTTACATCACAAGTTTATCTCACATTGCTGAAGAAGAACCTAGCATTAGTACGAATTCACGATTTTGACAAATACTTCGTTAAAATTATTTCGATAGTATGTTTTCGTGGTGTAGACAAATCTATCAGTTGTGAAGGGCAACAATATAATATATAAAGGTTGGCAAGTCTTACAGACATAACTCAAATTGTAGATAACTTTTCAAGTGCCCTTAAAAGTAGACAAACTATAGACATATTTACATCAGAAAATGTTTATAAAATTATTTTATTTCTCATTCAATCATGTACGAGACTGAAGTATATAAACAGCACATTTATTGCATAACACTACAATTGCTTCTTACTCCACTATACGGGAAACATAACGAAATAATAACTGGGGGGGGGGGGGGTAGAGAAAATAGTTTGAATTTATTTATGGGATTTAGCGAGGCCCCCGGGATCCGAGAGCCTAGCATTTAGGAATCTATGGCTCAGATCGGGATAGAGTACACATTAAAAAATGTCTGTGTTAATTCAACACTTTTCGGTGTCAAAGCGTGACTACCACTTTTTGTGTTAATTTCGGTACTAGCAGCAATAAAAAAATACGAGAATTGAAAATGGGTTGCTGAGTTAGTAGTTCTGCATCTTACCGCCTGGGCTAAATCGCCAGAAAAAAAAACCCACTGGATTCGAACAGTATAGAGATCAAAAATATGTTGCTGAGCCCTAAACACAAACAAAGTTACTCGCACCACTGACTGATACCATTTGTTGAATCACTTTTCCATTTGTCAATTAAGGACTAGAATTCTAATTAATTGAGATTGTGTTCTATTTCTATGAAAGCAAGACATCAAGATGGGGACAGACAAACACTTGACCAGCATTACGACTTACATATCGTAACAACACGTCTAATCTACCATGTGTTGTGATTTAATACCAAAAGTGGTAGCCACGCAGGGACACAGAAAAGTGTTGAATTAACACAAGCATTTTTACTGTGTATGGGGAGAGAGAGAGAAACAAAGAAAGAATGGTAATATTAACGAGATTGCTTTAATTAAAGAAATCTTTCAAATCCAGTTAATTGATATTATTTGAACTAGTTACTGTCAAAAAATAACCATTAATATAAAAAATAATAAACATAACAGACTTTTTCAAAAGTATGTTGTTTCGCTTCAAATGCATTACATTATTTAAAAATATTTATAGCCTTTAGGCATCCAAGGCTCAGGCCGGGATAGGAAGGATTCGGGAAGATATCGGTCAGGACCTATGTTGAAGGTGCCATCCCTGCATTTGCCTGGTGTGCCTAATAAATAATTCTGGAAAAACCTCAGTCAGGATGGTCGGCCGTTGGAATCGAACCCACGACCTCCCGAAAGCTACGCCAACGTTTACCATTGAGGTACGGTGCTCGGTTTGCATTACAATTGATGACTATTTTGTTTTAATACATTTACAGCAAATAGCCATAACAGATTTGAGTGATATTATAATGCTTTTTATAAACGATTTTTTATTTGTCTTTCTGAAAAAAGTAAAGCCGTAAACTTAGTTTAAAAACATATGAAGTCCAACGAAAAATATTTTTAACAGAGGCATACTAACTTTGTTTTACACAGGAATTTGGATACAAACTGCAAATTTTGAAATATATAATACTTTATTTTGACCCTAAACTTAAGTCAGCCACCAACTTATTCAAATGAAATACTGTAGCTGCTCCCTTGACTTCTTATCCTGGGGCTCTCAATGAAGCTTGGATTAGTTGATGAATATATTTGCCTATGACAGTTGGAAACGTGGAATGTCAAGCTGACTGAGGAAATAAAGATGTAAGAGTAAGGAGCTCATTAGAAAGACTGAACTTTTTTATATATAAAAAGGGAAGTTACTAATGTATCTCATTCGTGAAGTGTATAATCAATAATCAATGTGTCTTAAATGTAATGTTGTATAGTAGGCTGTACGGAAAACTTTTTTCAGAAAATTCCAGTGCCCTAGTGACAAAAAGTGGTGATAATATTGGTGGCAGAGACTACGTGTTATTTTTTTTCTTCAGATTTTTTCGGAAGTCGTCCTGAGGTTGTGGATCAACTTCGAACATTTTACAGCAGGAGGGTGGACAACCCGCACAACATTTTCCTAAATATGTTCATTTATTCACCTTTGCGACCCAGGTTTTGTCAGTTTTACCAACAATTTTTGTCTTTTGATACGTCATGGACGCTCAACAAAGCTCAGGCCCCTTTTTAGGGTGGTCATGAAAACATTTTTGTGGATCAAACACCGAGCCGCCGTAGCTCAGTGGTAGAGTATTAGCGTAGCATTCGGGCGGTCCTGGGTTCGATTATATCCTGACTGATGTTTTTCCAGTTTTTCCTCAGTCACACCAAGCAAATCTTGAAATGACACCTTTTACAAAGGCCCTGGCCAACATGTTCCCGAATCCTTTCCCCTTCCCTATCTCGGTCTGAGCCTTAGATGCCTAAAGGTCATAAATAAAATTCAAAAATTCAAATTGTGGCTCAAATAATGTTTAAAAAATTCTTCTTATTTTATAAAAGCATGTTTCGCTTTAAGAGATTTATGTGAGCAGTGCACGAGAAAAACGTAGGAGGACGGCAACGGCGACTTTCTTTTTTTCTCTGGAGTCTCATAAACAAAAGGACACTTTAAACAATGGAGCCTGGGAAGGGAAAGTGTAGAGCAAAGTCTGTTTTGATGGCGAATGACTCTTCATTTGCCTTATACTTGGGTTCACGTGTAATTAGCTCGGGCGAAACGAAAAATAACTATCCACGTAAGACAACTATTTTGCGCCATCTTGACACTAGCACTAACGATCATACAGAGAGAAAACACAGTAATAACACAGAAGCACAAATTTACAATAACACAGCTTCGAATACTTTTCAGCACGGAATCCAGATAACGAATGCCTAACAACATGGACTACCGACAGCAGGATCCGCCAGTTACCGTCTTACTTGGATAGTTATTTTTCGTTTCGCCCGAGCTATTCACACGTGAACTCCAGTATAAGTCAAATGAAGAGTCAATCGCCGTCAAAATGAACGCTGCTCTTTACCTTCCCTTCCTAGGCTCCATTGTTTCAATTGTCCTTTTGTGTACGAGACTCCAGAGAATAAAAGAAAGCCACCGTTGCCGTCTTCCTATGTTTTTCTCGTGCGCTGCTAACAAAAATCTCTTAAAGCGAAACATGATGTTTTTTTTTTTAAGGTATTTTATAACAATTTTTGAGTAACAAGTTTCCATAACCACCCTAAGAAGGGGCCTGAACTTTGTTGAATGCCTATGACGTAACAAAACACAAAAACTACCCCAAAACTGACAAAAACCGGGCCACAAAGGTGAAAAATGAACGTTTTCCGGAAAATTTTGCGCGGGTTGACTACTCTCCTGCTATAAAATTTTCAAATTCGATCTGGAACGTCAGAACGACCTCCGAAAAATCTGAAGAAAAAAATCACACAGTCTCTGCCACCAATGTGCACTTCTTATCACTGTAGGGCACTAGAATATTCTAGAAAAGTTGTTGTTTTTTTCGACACCCCCTATTGTATAGCTAAGAAAGGCACAAAATGCGCAAAATGACTAAAAAATTAAGGAGATTCATAAAGAGCAATGGAGAGATGCATATTAGGGCAGAAATGAATCGATTCGCTTTCAAACGAAGATAAAAAGTGTGATCAAGACTACGACAAAGATGAAGTGGAGACGATCGGTCACATAGACGAACAGATGGATGAACACGTGCCTACAGGGGATTCCCAGATTTAAACAACGATCTAGAAAACGGCCAAATGCCAGATGAAACCAAAACGTTTCTCAGGAGCTACATGGATGAGGACAGCAGCAGACTGGTAGGGGAAAAGAGGGTAGTTCTCCATCCAACACTGGACTGAAAATAGTTGAATAAGATGGAAATGGCTGATATATTGCTTAGCAAGTTCAAATTTATTAACTACAATTGTTTTATGTCTAAGTAACATTAAGTGGTTCCTAAATTTCCCCTTTGTTCAGTCAAGTATCTCTACTGCTGACATGTATGTTTTACACGGGATAGGCTTTAGGGCCACTGCCAGCTAGATTAGTTATGCAGCTGAATCTAATCGAATCTAATCTAAATCTGTTTTGGAGCTCAAATGACTCGGTTCTTTTGTCAGTAGTAAAATAAACTGTCATACAAGAAAACTGTAAAATCTAAATTTATCAATTCGTTGGTTCACAGATGGTTGGATGTTCTGTGATTAGTACAGGAAACGGTTTAGTTTCCCTAGGCCTACCTCCAATTTTCAACGTTTCTTGAGACGCGTTATCAGTATCTCATTTGTACGTACACTCTCTCTCTCTCTCTCTCTCTCTCTCTCTACATACTTTATGTTAATATATTTGAGATTGTGTGTATGGAAGGAGCTGACCACACCTAATAAAAATAATTCTCTGCTACTGGTTAAAACTATATTTTCACTACCAACTTCCCAAGACAAAGGAAGAGAAGTAATCTAAACAGGCCACTAAAAAAAGAGAAAGAGGCGGCACGAACTCTTTTAGTCATAAAAATAAAACTAGGGTGGCGAACCACTCCACTGAAGCTGTCATCCATTTCTCCAAGGATCGTAAAGCAAAATGCACTTTTTGTGAAACAGAATGGCGAAAAGGAGAGGCCGATAAAACGGCTATTCCCAAAATAGAGGGAGGGGAAATAGTGTGCTTTAGAACTGCACGCCAATTTGAAGAGCTACCCAAGAACTGCCGCCGAGCTTTGGTTGATACATTATCAGAAACGTCTATTTAATATATATATAAAACACGTCACGAATATGCTAATATTGTATTCAACGCTGAGAACACTATTTTTCAAAATACTGTAATACGATTTACTAAGTCAGTGTTTAAAAAAAAAAAAAAAAACATGTAGATAATATACACAAAATTACAAAATGGCAGACTTGCGTTATTCATCTAATATGCAAGTAATGAATAATGATGTAATTAAAAAATAAGACAGCACAACTGAGAAAACTTTACATCATCAAATAGTTTCATCATCTTGCTTGTTTCCCGTAGATAAAAATTTTGAAAACACTACTCAATTGATCATATTATTACGGAACATCAAGCTCAACGAATAAGAAAACGTCAGCTACTTTACATATTAATTTTATTATTATAAATACATACCTGTTCACAGTAACGTATCTCTTTGTGCAATGAATCACTAGCTCGCTATATGCAAAACGTCCAGGCTCAGAACCCTGCGGCCGTACCTCAGTTGAGAGAGAATTGACTTAGAGTTCGCGAGATCCTGGGTTCGATACCAACTGCCGACCATCCTGACAGATTTTTCCATAGTTTTCCTCAGTCACACCTGGCAAATGACTTAATTATACTTTCAACTTAGGCTCTGGCTTACTCCTTCTTCATCCTTTTCTCTAACCGTATCCTCTGCCCTGAGCTATATATGCCTAAAGGCTAGAAATAAATTCAAATTCGGGCTCAGAAAGCTTTCGGAATCATTTTGAAATAAGACTGTAGTGGAGATTCGAGCTCCTCTTCTTTCTTGAAGCGATTTAATCTTAAATTGGAATTGAATCCATTACATAATCTGACAAGAGAATCTTCAGTACGTGACAGTGGAATTCGGAAATCAAACCAAGCTCAAATGAAGGTGCATCATAGAAAACCTAAGTATGCCAAATGTTAGTCCCGAATTCGAAGATGCTTTAGATACGAGGCCAGAAAGGTACTTAAACTTATTATTTATATATATATATAACTCGGAATGGGACTTGCAAAGAAAAAGTGATGTATGAAAAGTGTATATGCTGAATTGCTTTATAATAATAGGGTAACCAGTGGCGTCCAGGAAATATTTGGACGGGTGCCAACTTAAATAAATTTAATCTAAGGTTATGTTTTCACATAATGCGAAACTTCACTGAAAAAAAAAGCGCTAGAGGAATTTTATTTCTTACAGTTTTACAGTTACAATATCTCATTTTGCTGGAGCTAGTATTAAGTAAATAACCTCCAATAACTGAACTATGACATGCAGAAGGAGTGTATCATTATAAGGTATATGTAGAATTGGAATATTGCTGTCGAAAAAAAACAGTAGTTTACCGAGAATAAGTAGAAGAGAAATCTCTGAAAAGTTAATTAAAAGAATGGTTAGTTTTGAGTTGGTCGGATCTACTAGTACTGTGTAACAACTATTGTACAAAACACACATTGATATATTCTGCCTTGAGCCACAATTCATAATTCGAGTTTACACTATTTTCATTGAGGACAGCTGAAAACGACATAATGTATTAAATGGGTTCCATACATACAATTTTGAGAATTAAGAAATAGTTCCAACAAACTGAATTTTCAAGTTAGCCGCTATACCGAATCAACTGTTTCTCAAACTGCAATATGTCAATGCTGTAATCCTCTGTTTCAATGTTTTTCAGGAAATAGTTGTTGAGTTCTTGTTGTTATAGAAGTTGCTGACATAGTACTGGTTTCAGTAAAATGAGCTATCGTAATTGCAAGAAATAAAACAAAACATTTCCTCTAACACTTGTTCAGTTTTCAGTGCAGTTCCGAATTACGTGAAAACATAACCTACTTTACTTTTTTTTTTTACCTTCCCCTCCCGTACAGATATTTCCTGGACGCCACTAGTTACCCCAATATCATATACAATGCAACATATACACTTTCCATACATCACTTTTTGTTTGAAAGTCCCATTTTGAGTTATAAGCTTTGTAAGGACTGAACCATCATGTATATATAAAATAAGTTTGGAAGTGCCTTTCTGGCCTCACATCTAGAACGACTTCGAATTCGGGACTAAAATTTGGCACACTTAGGTTTTCTGTGATACACGTTGATTTGAGCTTGGTTTGATTGATTCCAAGGAGGCAGAAAATAGCTAACTAGACCAATCCATCAACAGCTTTTTGATGTGTAACACCTTGCTTTGCGCAAATGTATGGTAAAAATCCCCATAGGGCACATCAGTAAATAACCAGAAAGTATGATTAAAAGTGCGTAGTGGCGAAAAAAAAAAAATGATTCAAAAGAATAATCACTTATAGAGTGATCTAACAAGAAACACCAGTCGAGAGAGCCTGATTTTAATGAAAATTCGTATGTAGGCACAGTGCCTAGGTAAACCTTCATAGCCAAAATTATATTTGCTACGGTCAACAACTAAAGATAGGGGAAGTTTAATATGATCAGTCTGAAAATATGAGCAGCACGAAGCTTACACCCATATCTTCCACGTGCATTGCGCAAGAGATAAATAACGAAGTTGATAGTCTTGTTTGGAGTTTCATGGTTGGCGAATGTGGAGGCCAAGCTAGTGTGCTGCTATTGTTGTGTTAGAGGCACGTAGAATTAAAAATGTATATTTTTTTAGCTATAGTTTTTTCAGGATAATGGAAAATAAGCTAAATATCCATTCGTCATATAAAATACATCACTTAATTTCTAGTCAGTTCCGTCTAGGAACACAACGCCAGTCGTTTGTTCACTTCTTTGTGATAAACAGAGTTGCAAACTACAATGCATTAAAAAAGCAGTAGCAGTCGGTGAAATATGAGCTTTTAAATTCAGTTTAATATCAGCATCAGTGGCGTCGCCTCTCAGCGTTCACAAGATCACGTGAACTGCCAACTATTTTAGAAGTTGAATTATTATTATTATTATTATCGTTTCAGATTATTTACTTATCGAGATATAAAAAAAAACATATTTTAAGTTTCTGTGCATGCAGCAATAAACATAAAATTCCTTTGCCCAGTTGTAGATACTATTCAATCCGTTTCGCGTGCACACATCTGTTGTGAACGCGTTAGGCCTAGCTTCTAACATTGTATATATGGGACTTCGGCGTTCACAAGGGCTGCGTGAACGGAGATAGCAGAAGCACAGCAGTGACCACCGTTGCTAACTCTCCTTCTTTTTCCATCCGTTCGGGTAAAGCAAGGCAATGGTAAATCGCCATTCGTAACAAATGGTTAATCGACAAACATTAAATTTAACATTTTATTGTATTTCTACTACATAAAGCTGTTTAAGTTCCAGTAGCAGTTATTATTATTATTATTAAAAGAAGAGTTAATGAACTGTTTCGTCAGATTTGCAATATTGTTTAACCAGTAATCAACCCTTGGTTTCTTGAGTGTGTCGTGTGAGAGACTGAAGGGATTTTGGAACTGAATTGTTTGTTTGATCATAAAAGATTTCTTAATAAAAAATATATAGTATTGTATAAAATTTATTTTTGAATGCATTTCAGTACATAATAAGCTCGCATGCTTTTGTATCTGATAGTACTGGACGCATGCGTTACAAGTACATATTTATTTAAAATACGTTCGCGAGCAAATTCAATAAGTTCTAGACGAATTAGATGAAAAGGATGCTGCTGCCAGGGGAGGGGCCCCTCAAAACTCCTACTTTGATAGAAAATTGGTATATATTTAGGCATTATACATTTCATTTACATACCAAGCCTGGCCAAAGAAACTGGTGGTCTCCCCTTGAAAACAAAATTCTTGATACGCAATTGGCTGCAGCACATGAATCTCCGTACAGGGAAGAAAACAGAAATGTTGTTGCCAAAGAAATGTGTCAGTGACACTACTTTAGTTAAACTGCTTGAATTGCTTTCAATCACAATGTACTGTGAAAAGTTTCCAATGAAAAAAGAAATGTACAAAACTTAAAAGAAAATGCTATTTCGAAACTTTTTTGAAAATAGTCCACACGATTCATTTCAAGAGTTACCAAAGCTCCTAAATTCATGGAAAGAGTTCCGATGACTACTTCAGAAGCACAAAGGTGTTTCTCCACAAAGCGTTTCTAAGAAATACGATGACACAAGATCGTCTCAGCCCCTTCCATTGAAAAACTCTTGGTAAGGATGCAGGACTTAACCAAGGAGTTACAGATGAATTTTCTGCCCAGAAGAACAGAAGAATGGACTTCATATAAAAAAATTAAAATGTACGAAGGGTACACAGAATCCAAATTTCTTATTATTTTTACCCCTTTTGCGTATTGAATGTGAAGTGCGACAGTCCATCAATTTTCAATTTTCTTATTCCGTTGGAAACTGCACAGAGAAACATTCGTCGTACACAGTCGAACTTTTGAACCTGTATTTCACATTTATTAATCGAGAGATTCAGAATAGAATCCTGGACAGTCCAACCACGTATGTTTTTTTTTTTTTTTTTTCATAATGTAATTCAGTTATGGAGATCTATAGTTCTATTCTCTATTTATCACAATGAGATATGAAGAGTACGGGAAAAGAAGGGACCCACAATGAATTTGCACTCTTAACAGGTACTAAACAATGACACCTACCTGCTAGGAAAATTCCAATCTAAAGGTTATATCTTTAGTAAACTTTACTTTTTATATGGACCAGTAACTTTGGACTTCGACCCGTCACGATTCGCCTTTAGCTGTTAAAATCCACACCCTCTTGGGGAAGAAAAGTCTAATTGTTTATTTTTGTCCATTTTTTTCAAAATTGAAACTGCGGCTTACTTTTTTTGGGGGAGGGGGGGGGGTCGCAGGTCTTCATTTGCACATTCACAGGACTAATGTTCGAGTGTGTGTTTCACGAGCATGAGTGGCTCTTTTTCGCTTATTATTGTCATCTTTAAATGTATTACTTTTTATTTTGTATATTCTACTGGTATTTATTCTTTTTCAATTGTACTGGAAAGTAGAGAGTTGGAAGAAGTATCTGGAAGATAAAGATTAGTAGAAAGAAAACTGAGTTTCTTGAGTTTAACGGAGAAGAAAATGGAGCAGTGATGTTGCAAGAAGAATTACAGAATAAAGTGAAAAGTTTTAAATATTTAGGCTCAACTGTTACTGGGAATGGCGATTTGAACTCGGAAATTACACACAGAATGCAAGAGGGATGGCGAAATTGAAAGAAAGTAAATGGCGTTCTCTGCAACCTCAGAATCACGGTGAAGAATGAAGGGATGATTTACAAAACAGTGGTTAGACCAGCAATGATGTACGGAGCAGAAACATGGCCAATAAAGAAAACACACGAAAAGAGATTAGATGTCACCGAAATGAGAATGCTACGCTGGATGTGTGGGATAACAAGAAAAGATAGTGTGAGAAATGTGAGAGTAAGAGGTACAGACAAAGTTGTAGAGATATCTAAGATGATACAAGAAAGAAGACTGCAGTGGTATGGACATGTAATGAGGAGAACAAATTACTGTAGTCACAAGAGTGATGGCAATGGAAGTGGAGGGCAAGAGAGGTAGAGGGAGGCCACGGAGGAAGTGGATGGATAGGGGGAGAAAGGTTTTTCAGGACAGGACTTTGTGGAGAAGACTCATCAGAAGCACTGACCCCACGTACGTGGGAAAAGACGGAGAGAAAGGAGAAGGTTGGATGTGCAGATATTGACACAGAATGGTGCTCATATTACCCTTGTACCATGGGAAATATGAGCACTGCACACCTACCATACTTTCCTCTTCATTACTCAGATACCAGAGTATGTAGAACCCTGTACTTTCTAGCGTTGTTCAAAGAAGAACTTGTCTTACTTTTAACCATACTTTAATTTTTTTGTAATACACCATTTTTGAGATACAATAGCATTTTCATTAACTATGTTCATATTCACTGAGGGGAACAAAGATGGAAAGAAAATCGGAATACAAAGTCAGGAAAACGCCTTTTCTTTTACAAACTTTAACATATTGAATTGAAAGCAAATTCCTATTAATAGATATTGGAGAGGAGGCGAATGCTGGAGGGTATGACATCAATAACCGCCATCTTGAAAGCGACTATCTTGACTATGCTTCATATTTTTTAAAATAGTAAGTGGGTCATGTGATATATCAATCTGTGATGGAATGTTCCAAGAAACCCAATGAGGAAGTTAATTTTGGCATAACTCTAATCCTGTACGACAAAATTACACACGAAATTATGCATATTAAGCTCATTACTTGTGTAGTATAATAGTTGCTTTCTCTTATGTCTTCTTGTAAGTTCTAGTCACGTATACCTTACTGCATAATGATCAGATGACTTTAAAATACATAATATGGTACACAAAAAGATATCAAATTAATGTGTTAATTCAAATAATATGAATCTGCATAGTGCGGTTCGTATTTGTTAGTCACTTATGTTTCGTTGCTTCTCAAAAACAATAACCTTCCAGGATATTTGAGTGACCACTATATCGTTCTCTGATTGAAAAACGAGGTATAGATTTTTTATTACCATTTTCACTTCAGTAAATATCGCAAAATATTAACTAGTCAAACAAACGAAATAAACACTTTTAGTGTTGATACGCAAAATATTGCTGTTTTCTTCATAATTGCTTTTTACAGTTAATCCAAATCTGATCTCTTATGTGAGTCATGAACATAAACTTACAGCAATTTTTTCTTTAGATATCATGCACGAAAATAAAAACTGATAAAAGAAAACTGCACTTACCTTTAATAATTTACGAACGAGCGCTGCAGTTACTAAGTCTATCCAAGTTGAGCACCAAAGAAACCAAACACTTGATCTGAATGGCCTGGTAGGTGAACGTAATGATCTGGAATTTTTCGGCGTTGTATTTTTCGTTTTCTGAGGGTTATACTCTGGTCCCGCATTGTTCAAACGCAAGGAAACAATTAACAACTCTGATTTGGCCACCGGGCCGAAATCCGATTACCGGGTAGGAAAAATAGGCCGGGTGACCCGGTCCTAAACTTGACCCGATTGACTCGATTAACCCAGTGACCTGTTACAGCACTTCTTCCAACAGTTGGCAAGAAAAGTAATGCAGGAAACTGAATACTAGAATAAAAACTAATATTTCGAACGCAAAAGTTTAACAACTTATTTTTTTTTTCATTTAATTCTGCGTAAATTCTTTTATGTAATGATTGCGTTCGAAAAGTAATCAAGAATTAATAGGATGTATCCAGACATATACTTTAAAATTTCCAATTCGTTTCAGTTAGGAAACAACGTTATGAACTGTCGCGACCAAGCGGGATGCGTTTTGCTTTCTTCTTTCTTCTTGTTGAGAGCGACAAACAATTTGAAGAGATTCCAAGAAATTTGACTGTTTTTCCTGGAATAAAGTATTTTCTAGAAGTGATTTGAAATTTAAAGGAGTTTCGTGGGATCTTGTGACGTTTTAAAAGCTTGATAGCTACCAATACTTAGTTCTGGTCTGAAATCAGAAGTTCAATTTTTAAGATTGAAGTATATTCTTTATTTGCTTATATAGGTTTTATAAATTTGGAGCTTGTGAGCTAGAAGTAAGATATTTGAGCTTTTAAAATAGTTTCTATCTTTGAATAGTTTGTATTAGCAGTTCAGGATGATGTTTTAGGTCAGGAGTTTTGCCTTTTGAGTGTATATTCTAGATAAACGAATTTTGGTGTGGGTTGGAATTTTGGAAAGGCAAAATTATAGGCCAGACGAAAGTCACCGTGGCTTCTGAGAAGGTGACTTATGAACTGCAGACAGGCTTCGGTGGTGACGATGACGGTGTTACTACGTTTCGTTGGGAGAGCTGCACCTCTACAGCTCTGGTGGAGATGTTTCGGAGAAGCCTTCGACAACCGGCGACAGAGTACTTCGGAGGGACCAGACACGGTTACCAGGTTTCTTTAGTTTAGAGTAGTTGAGGAATTTTTGCTCTTCTGTAGGAATTACCAAGATAGGTTTTTAGGGAAGGTAGAAGGATTCGTCCGAGGATTCGGGTGATACAGGAGGCGATTCACAGCGCCAAGCAGAAGGAATCGCCTTTGTGGTTGAGAGAGATGGGATACGATTCACAGCGCGAAGCAGAAGGAAT